>JABMCL010000455.1:55000-60000 GCA_018857735.1 Alviniconcha marisindica
GGAACAAAGGTTACAAAGTCAGAAGAAAGATACAAAAAAATATAGAAAAAAAGGACTACATTTTACACAATTTCGAGATGGGGAAATTAATGGTTTGCTTGTCGACAACCCAGGGTCGAACCTTTGAACTAACTCGCATGCAAAACGTGCTTTATCTTCGTTTATCTAGTTTTGTTTGTTTGTTTGTTTTGTTGTTGTTGCTGTATTGACTGAGGTTTCGGGGAGTGGTGGGTGTAAACCCTGGTGGATGTGGACACCCGATCATCACCGGGTATACATTCATCCGCTCCCCGCGATCACCATCTACCCGTTCCATCCATCGTTAGATACCCACCCAGATCGAAGGTCATATTCGAAAATAAGTAGATGAATCAATAGATACATAGCGATGGAATGGAACGGCTTTGCCGGAAGGTTCTCTCCTCTCCTGGCAGTTACAATGACGTCTATCCACATGAGGTTGGTATTGCAGCTTTCTTACATTTATTTTTGAACTGAATATAAAGTGGATTTCTATGGAATTTCAAGCTATTTCTCTTTTTTTTTTTTTAAATTGAATATAAAATGGATTTCCAGAGAGTGTGTATGCATATCTTTCTTCTGCAAGGTAAGTGTGTTAATTAATTGGCATACACTGCTGATCAGGGTAATCGGTGTCAAAATAATGATGTATGCTGTCATTTTCTGACTCGTATATGAACATTTCTCTAAGATTGGTTATGCTGGATGTGAAAAATATATTAAAAATTAATAATTCTTTTTAAAAGACGAAGAAATAAAGTTCTGAAGATATATTATTGCCATTCTGTTGTCTTTATGGGCATTCGTTTTTTGATGGGTGTGGGTGGTGGGTTTTGTTGGGGGGTGGGGTTTTTGTGGGGGGTGTGGGGGTGTGGGGTGGGGGTGTGTGTGTGTGTGTGTGTGGGTGGGAAAGCGGGTACACTTCTAACACTGTCCTATATTATATTCGTTCACCATTTTGTTCTCCCAAAAATGAATGAACAGACATACAGAAAAAATACACTACCCCATATATCAAACACACACAAACGCACGCACGCATGCACAAACACACGACACAAGAACATTGAATATATATGGGGTTCCCCCCCACAAAGGCACAAGCAAGTACAGACACACAAACACACACACCCCCCCCCCTCTCTCTCTCCCCCCTTTAAACACACCCCCACACACACCCCACAAAGTAAAAAAAAAAAGAAATTTTTTCCCTCAAATCACTGCTAGGCCCAAAAACACCACACCAACACACAACACACACACACACACCACACACACACACACACACACACAACACAACACCACCACACAGACGCACGCACCCAACCCCCACACACCCCACACACCACACACACCACCACACACACACACACACCACAAAACAAACCAAAATTTGCTTTACTAAACGTGCACGCAACAGAAACCACACACGCACGCATACAGAAAAACACACACGCCGCACGCACGCACCAACACAACACACAAAACACACACACCACACAAAAACCCCCACACCACCCAAATTTTGATTTTACTAAAACCCCCAAAGAAACACCACACACACACACACACAACACACACACCCTAACACACCGCAGGCACGCACGCACACACACACACACCACGTACACCGCCACGCAGCACGCACCAGCCCCCCAAAACACAGAAAATTTTGACTTGCTTCACTAAACGTGCACGATAAAAAAACACCCCCCCTAACCCCCCCCCCCCCCCCCCCCCCCCCCCCCCCTAAAAACACACACACACAACACCACACACACAAAAGGGGAATTTATCCGTCAGGCTAACCCCCTTTACTGCTAAGCCGAGGGAAAAAGCGCGCGCGCCCACACACACACGCACGGGACGCCGCCCGTCCTAGCACGGCCGCCGGCGCCCCGCCACCCAAAAAAGCAAGCCGCACACACATACAAAACACACCCCACACACTCCTTCTCACGCACGCACGCACGCACACACAACAAACGCGCAGACGCACCCCCAACACAAAAACAACACACCACACCACGAAATTTATTTCACCCCGAACAAAACACACACACACACACACACAACAACACACACACACACAACACACACACACACACACGCCCCAACCCCCAACACACACAAAAACACACACAACACACACACACACACACACACACACACACAAACACACAAAGAGAAAAAGTTCAAATATCTACAGTTCAAATGTGATAGGGTCAGATACAGGCTAACCCCTGCTGAGCCTGGGAAAGAGGCACGATGTATCACTGAGCTGTCAAGATACTTTCCAATACATATTTTTGGGGTGAAAAGTGACAAATTAAACACACAGTTTACACACAAATAGCAGCACAACATTCTTCTGTATGCCTGTTGGAATATTTATAGTATAACCGTCAAAATACTTTCGAATACATATTCTCTGGGTGAGAAGTGATAAATTAAACACAGTTTGTAAGTACATAGCAGCACAACATTCTTTTTGTATGTTTGTTGGAATATTTATAGTATAACCGTCAAAATACTTTCGAATACATATTCTCTGGGTGAGAAGTGATAAATTAAACACAGTTTGTAAGTACATAGCAGCACAACATTCTTTTTGTATGTTTGTTGGAATATTTAGAGTATAAACGTCAAAATACCTTCCAATATATATTCTTTGGGTCAGAAGTGATATATTAAACGCACACTGAGTTTGTTAGTACATGTGCATAGCAACACACCATTTTTTTTTGTCTGTTAGAGCTATAACCGTCAAAATACTTTGGAATACATATTTGTGAGCCGGTTTGGCCTAGCGGTAAGGCGTTAGGCTGGTAAGCAGAAGGACCTCGGCTCGATACCGCTTCGGCTCTCCTTTCTCTTCAAAAAGGTTGTGGTTTGTGGACACTGTCTTGTGACTTTGTCCATCACTTCCTACTAAAAACATTAAAATGGTTCTCATCGCTGCCCATCTTAATGCAGGAATCATTTGGTGGTGACAGCGTAGCGATAAGTATATATTCTCCCTCTTCCCCCACCTCCATTTCCCCTTTCCCCATTCCCCCGTCCCTAATAAGCCTTATGGTTTCTGTGGACGTTAAGCACCATGTTTACTTACTTATCCACCTCCATACCCCCTTCTCCCCGTCCCTAATAAGCCTTATGGTTTCTGTGGACGTTAAGCACCATGTTTACTTACTTATCCACCTCCATACCCCCTTCTCCCCGTCCCTAATAAGCCGTACGGTTTCTGTGGACGTTAAGCACCATGTTTACTTACTTACTTACTTACTTACTGGAATACATATTCTTTGGATGAGAAGTGATAAACGCACAGTTTGTAAGTACATAGCAGCACAACGTTCTATTGTATGCCTGTTGGAATATTTAGAGCTCTAATCTCGTAGTCTCGTCTAGTGCTTTGGTGTCGAAAATAAAACAGCTGTGGTTTTTAGATATAACGTGTTAGTCAATGGCTCTGTCGGCTACAGATAACTTGTTAAAAAAAGGAAAAAAGTTTGCCATATTCAAACAAAAATACAGCTTGTTACATGAAGTGAACAACTTCTGTATTTTAGTGCGAATTAGCCGTGTGATTCCACAGCCAAAGCACAGGCGTGCTTCAGTCAATGGCGCTCTTAGCCACAATCACAAATAACTTGTTATGAACGATCGATTGCCACATTCGAACAAAAATATAGCTTGTTACATGACTGAAGTGAACAATTCCTGTATCAGGTTGCGAGTTAGCTGTGCCAAGTGTTGCCATAGCCAGCGTGTAGTAGACGCGCTTCAGTCAATGGATCTCTCACTCACAGATAACTTGTTAACAATCGATTGCCATATACAAATGTAGGGGAGCGGGGTGGGGAGTGAGGGAAGCAGGTTGGAAGCATGGATGAAGAGTCACAAGTCAGAGGTTGCTATAACATAACTTTTATTTGTACACCAACCAGGAAACAGTGTAGGCTCTCCCCTGAGATGAACACATGCACACCGGCCGCAACAGCAAACAAACAACCTGCCTCTGCAGAGACATTGGGGATACAGGGACGCTGCTGGCCCTGCGCATAGGTTTTAACACCTTAGATAATTGGGGCCATAAAACTCCCGCCCAATCAAAAAAGAGAAAGGACAGGAAAGAAAAGTTAAGGGGTCAGGGCCCTGGACACGCACAATGCACTCGGTTACACAGACAAAAATACAGCTTGTTACATGAAGTGAACAATTTCTGTATATTAGTGCGACTTAGCCGTGTGATTCCACAGCCAAAATGCAGACGTGCTTCAGTCAATGGCTCTCTCTCTCTCTCTCAGCTAACTTGTTAACAATCGATTGCCATATAAAGACAAAACTATAGCTTGTTACAGGAAGAGAACAATTTCTGTATTTGGGTGCGACTTAGCCATGTCACATGTGCAGACGCGCGTCAGTCAAGGGCTCTCTCACTCACATAATTATAACTTGTTTACAATCGATTGCCACAATCAAACAAAACTACAGCTTGTTACATGAAGTGAACAATTTCTGTATGTGAGTGCGACTTAGCCGGCCATGTCATATAAGCAGACACGGTTCATGTTCTGTCAATGGCTCTCTCACTCACATATAACTTGTTAACAATCGATTGCCAAATTCAAACAAAACTATAGCTTGTTACACGAAGTGAACAGTTCCTGTATCTGAGTGCGACTAAGCTGTGTGCTGCTCTAGCCAACGTGCAGATGCTCTACAGTGAACGTACTCGAGGCATTGCTGTGGCCGATCTCTGTACAAGACGATTTTAACTTTGGGAAATTCATGCTGTCCACTCACACTCGGTCTTTCTTGTTTTTGTATGTTTGTTTGTGTGAGTGTGTGTGTGTGTGTGTGTGTGTGTGTGTGTGTGTGTGTGTGTGTGTGTGTGTGTGTGTGTGTGTGTGTGTGTGTGTGTGTGTGTGTGTGTGGTGTGTGTGTGGTGTGTGTGTGTGTGTGTGTGTGTGTGT
>JABMCL010000455.1:62500-67500 GCA_018857735.1 Alviniconcha marisindica
TTTCGTGGATGTAAAGCAACATTGAACCATGCTCACGCACTGGTCTCAGCTTGTCCCTAATATAACAACCGACTGATGATAATAACAATAATTTGACTCAGTACAGATAACGTCACATGCTCCAGTCAGTTAATACTATTACTATTACTACTACTGCTACTACTGCTGCTGCTGCAACTAACACTACTACCACTGCTACTGCTCCTGCTACTACTACTACTGCTACTACTACTACTGCTACTACTGTTACTATTGCTCTACATTTACTACTACTACTACTACTACTGTTACTATTGCTCTACATTTACTACTACTACTACTACTACTACTACTACTACTACTACTACTACTACTACTACTACGACTACTATGATAAATAAATAAATAAATAATAATGAGGCCCGACCCAAGAAGCAATAAAATACGGACTCGATCCAGACAGCGCCACTTGCTCAAGTTGTTAACAACGACAACAATAAATAATTATTATTTCAGAGAATATTTCTGGCGCCTGGCCATCTCGGATGAGCGCACGGTGTTCACGAAAAGCACTGAAAATTAGAGGGGTAGTAACATGCTAAGTAAAGCCGTGTAAGAACCTATACAACTACTCTATCAATCAGTCTGTACAAACTGTGTGTACCACACACACACACACACACACACACCACACACACACACACACACACACACACGTAAGCCGGTAGACCTATACAATACATCTATCAATCATCTTACAAACTGTGTGTACCACACACACACACACACACACACACACACACACACACACACACACACACACACACACGTAAGCCGCGTAAGAACCTATACAACTACTCTATCAATCAGTCTGTACAAACTGTGTGTACCACACACACACACACACACACACACACACACACACACACACACACACACACACACACACACGTAACACGCGCGCCCGCCCACCCGCCCGCACACAGTCTACCTTTCACCCCCGACGTCTGGTCTACCATCACACCTCAGACACCGACATCTGGTCTACCTTCGCACCTCAAACACCGACATCTGGTCTACCTTCGCACCTCAAACACCGACATCTGGTCTACCTTAGCATTTCAAACACCGACATCTGGTCTACCTTCGCACTTCAAACACCGACATCTGGTCTACCTTTGCACTTCAAACACGACATCTGGTCTACCTTCGCACCTCAAACACCGACATCTGGTCTTCCGTCACACCTCAGACATCGACTTCCGGTCTACCTCACACGTCAGACGTCTACCTCGAGTCTACCTTCACACCTCTGACAACGACTTCCGGTATACCTTCACACCTCAGTTAAAAGAATCTGAACAAGAGAAGTGGTGCAAGTATGCGGCAAGTCGCCTACGATACTGGCGAGGATGGCCTGCTTTTTTCCGGAATATTCAGTACAGAAGTGACACAATATTATGTTCGCCAAGTGAAGCCATATTAAGAGCGGCCTCTACCTGGTTTTTTAAAACGATGGCCGTGTTTCCAATTACGACAGAGACTGAGGAAAGGTAGTCCGGAACTCCTTGCTTGGCGTGTGCAAGCATGGACGTATGTAAGTATGTAAACATGGTGCTTAACGTCCACAGAAACCATAAGGCTTATTAGGGACGGGGAGAAGGGGGGTGGAGGGGGTACGGAGGTGGGGAGAGAGGTAAATTATATACCTATCGCTACACTGTTACCACCAGAATGACTCCAACATTAGGATGGGCAGCAATGAGAACCATTTTAATATTTCATTAATTGTGAGGGACAAAGTCACAAGACAGTGTCCACAAACCACAGTTTTTTTTTAAAGAAAAAGGATAGCCGAAGTGGATTCGAACCGAGGCTCCCTCCGCTTACCAGCCTAACGCCTTACCGCTAGGCCAAACCGGCTCACGTTCCGCAATCAGTGAAACAAAGGCAGGGCCTCACTCAGAAGCGAAAGGGTTAAAGTTTATAGCCACTCACAAACCGTGTCAGGGTGGGTGGATATGACCCAGCTAAGAACTGTTAGGAAGAGAGAGAGAGAGAGTCAGAGAGAGAGAGAGAGAGAGAGAGAGAGAGAGAGAGAGAGAGAGAGAGAGACAGAGACAGAGACAGAAAGCGGAAGGGAAGCACATACGGGTAGCATCCTTTACACAAGATGCCACCGATGTCAGCGACTTCATGCCCAAGCAGCACAGCTCACACTCGGCTTTGTCTCATTGTGGACGGGTAGATCTATACCAGACTCAGCGCACGCCAGCTGTTGTTTCGGGTGGGCTCGCCCAGGTTACATAAATGACGTCAGACGCGTCGGACACTCCGCGCTGACAGCAACAGGCGGTCGAGGACCTAGATGACGTGACCGTGGGACACGCAACGTGCACCGCTACGATGTAACCGTCCTGGGAAGTGCAGACGATGGTGGGCTATAAACATGCAACTGTTGGTAACCGGGACAGCGTTGTGTGTACGCTAAACTCTCCTGCAATCGAGGAAGCGGCTTGGTGGTCTTGGCTGGCGGTCCCTGTAGGGTATAGTGTCTCTGGCTGAAGCGACTTTCGTACTGTCAGAGCTCAGGAGCTGTGTGAAAGTCGAGGTGACCGTCCTGGGCTCCCCGTCTTTATGTTTTCTGTGGACGTAATTTACAGTGGACGCCTTATGGTTTCTGTGGGCGAAAAGCAACATTCCAAGAAGAAGCTACTTTCGGTGTTTTCGGGACTAATAAACTTCAGAGTCAGTCGGTGAGGGTCAGAGTTCAGGTGATGTGTGAAAGCGGAAGAGACGGTCCCTAGTAGTCCGTTCGGTCTCTGTGGACGTAAAGCAACACTGAACACACGAGAGAGAGAGAGAGAGAGAGAGAGAGAGAGAGAGAGAGAGAGAGAGAGAGAGAGAGAGAGAGAGAGAGAGAGAGAGAGAGAGAGAGAAATCAGAGTTCAGGAGCTGTGTGAAAGCTAAGGTGACCGTCGTGGGCTCCCCGTCCCTAATAGTCCGTGCAGAGACCCGTGGAAGTAAGTAAGTAATCATGGTGCTTAACGTCCACAGAAACCATAAGGCTTATTAGGGACGGCCCGTGGAAGTAAATCAACAGTGAACTTGAACGGTGAGTGTCCGAGCTCAGGAGCTGTGTGAAATCGAAGCGGCCGTCCTGGGCTGTGTAGCAACACTGAACTTGAACGGCGAGGGTTTAGGGCAGGGGCATGTGTTGGGAAGAAACACGCCCCTGAATGTTAATTACTTAATCCTTTGTTGATTTATGACCTGCAGCGTCACGGGACATCGGATGCCTGGGACCTCACGTGCTGTTGACCATCTGACAGGAGTTTCCTCACTTGACTTCGCTGTTTCGTCTGGATACAATGCTGCTTCGATTCCACTGTTTCCAGCCGTTGTCTTCTCTGTTGTTCTTCGGTTGGTGTCGGATTCTCCAGTTGTTCTCTAACGGATTCTACTCTACATCAGCGATGACTCTAATGACGTCTTGGAGTTGGAGTATGCCTTTGGAAAGTCTTGTCCGCGGTTGAAAGAGGGACCAAAACTAAAGTGAAGTAAATCGTTTTGGCAACGAAAAACTTAAAATCAAGTTAATAACCTCAGCAAACCTCTCCCGCCCGCAGTTTGAATCAGTTCCTTTTCTGTGCCTTTTGGGGGACATAGTCTTATAGTGTCGTCATTCTGCATCACAAGCGATCGTCGCCGTGGGACCAGAGCTAACTCTTGCCAACTGTATTGCTATTACTAAGTATTAGCATCAATCGTCTGAGTTACAACGATTATCATTTTTAAAGGGAAGACGCTACTCAACAACTGTGGTCGTACACACTGAACAAGGACGTGGTCAGCTCCACGTAGTCCCCTCCGCCGTCGAACAAGTTATATATATATATATATAGCGATGTTCGTGGCTCGTTTGATAAATGAGAATTTACTGTGGTTTTCATATCATTTCTGAAACGGATTTGCCAGTTAGACTTTTTAACACCGATTTGTCTCCCGGGGAGGTACAAGAGTGGACCGAGATTCCACATTAACTTGTGAAAAAGAGTGGTTCCTTAAAATTCTTAACGCTAAGTGTTCTCCGGAGAAGTACTGGCGGGGATTGAGATTCTGTGATGGAGATGAGATGTTGTGTGGATTTATGACAACACTGATTTGTGAAAAATATTTTTTCGTTAGACTTATTCAACGCTGAGTTTTCTCCGAAGTACAGGCGGGCACCGATATTCTGTGATGGAGATGACACGTTGTGTGGATTTATGACAACACTGATTTGTGAAAAAGATTTCTACGTTAGACTTATTCAACGTTTTCTCCGAAGTACAGGCGGGCACCGAGATTCTGTGATGGAGATGGACATTTTGTGTGGATTTATGACCCCGTGGTGTGTGTTCTTTTGAAACCCACGATCTGCTTCTCTTGGAGAGGTCCACCAGCGCCATTTGTGTGTGTGTGTGAGAGAGAACTTCCTTGTGAACTTACTGACAGGACTGCCCTAGTTAAAGTACTGCCAATCGGATGGGAGTCAAAAGTTTCACGTAAGTACTGCAACATGTTTTAGTGCAGTGTGTGTGTGTGTGTGTGTGTGTGTGTGTGTGTGTGTGTGTGGAATACTATATATAATCTTTGAGGTTCTATGCATACATTTTTGTCGATCGTATAAAACGCTGTGTGTCACTCCTGCTTTGGTGACTAATACCGTGCTACAGAAATAATAACTATTGTATTATTATTATTGCTTATGTGTGTGTGTGTGTGTGTGTGTGTGTGTGTGTGTGTGTGTGTGTGTGTGTGTGTGTGTGTGTGTGTGTGCAAGATGTGTCTGTCTGTGTTCATGTCAGTTTGGGTGAGTGGGTGGGCGTGTACCTATATGTGTGGGTGTGTGGGTGTGTTTGTGTGTGCGAGCGCGAGGGCTCATTTGTGCATGTGTGGATGGGTGTGCCTGCGAGCATGGAGACGTTCTCTCTCTCTCTCTCTCTCTCTCTCTCTCTCTCTCTCTCTCTCTCTCTCTC
>JABMCL010000455.1:87500-107500 GCA_018857735.1 Alviniconcha marisindica
TCCTGAGCATTTTGTTATCGTTCAGGTTCAACGTTGCTTTACGTTCGCAGAGACCATAAAGACTATTAGGGACGGGGAGACCAGGATGGCCACCTCCACCTTCACACAACTCCTGTGCACTGAAAGAGTTTTCAAGCTCAATGTTACTTTACTTGGCCATGTTGCTTTACGTCCACAGAAGCGAGGTTGCTTAAGTAGGGACGGGGACAGGGGGGAAAGGGGCGAGAGAGTGAAGGCTCGACTGCGGATACCACCCGAAAAAGACCGGAGAGACCGTGGACCGCTGCCAGAAAAGTGGAAGTAGTGTTAAGGCGGTGTCCCCTCGCCATTGGCCAGCGACTTGTGCACCGCGCAATTGCTGTTTCAACTGCCGTGCTTGGCCAGAGTCACAAGGACAATGTCCGTTGCACTGCTGTTGAGGAACAACCCGAAGCGAAAGAAGTCCAAGCCCAGCTCCACCTCCCTGCTCATGATCTCTTCTTGGCTAACTTGAGGGTCCAGCTCCACCTCCCTGCTCTTGATCTCGCCTGGAACCCTGTTGTGTTGATTTACGTCCACAGAGACCATATTAAGCACTATTAGGGACAGGGAGACCGGGAAGGCCATCTCGACTTTCACACAGCTCCTGAGCTCTGACTGCGACGTCACTCTTTCTGCTATGTAATTTGGGGGGTGTGTGTGTGTCGGGGGGGGGGGGGGGGGGGGGGGGCATGTGGCATGAACAGTGTCCATAAATTACCACTGGGATGACCGCTGTTATGACCAGAGTAGACTGCGTATGGCCAGCAGCTGGTCAGCTCCGCACACAGTGGTGGTGGTGGTGGTCAGTCAACACTGGCCCTGGGCAAGTGACCATGGAGCCAAATTTGTTTAGTGGACGGAAGTGCAGCTGATTACGGATGTCTGCTGGCAAAGCGTTTGACACTATCTCCAGCACGTTGTGTGTCAGAACGTTGTGTGTCAAAGTGTTATCAGACACACAACAGTACGGGGCCTGGTCTCGACGCGCAGCCTGTGTTACTGGCCTTTTACTACTACTGTAGCACTACTAACAGCTCGGGCTGTCCCGGCTTTCCAGCTCTTTCCTGCACTGCTCTCTTTGTCTGTCTGTATATATATATATGAGTATTTTGTTTTTTGTCGATCGTAGTATTATAGTACGTACATTGTGAACCTGTTAACGTTAGTGTGAATGTGTGTATGATTACGAATGCTCCCAACAGGATGGCTCATTCCACGTGCATGTATATTTTACTTCACACGTGGTAATAAAGATTGATTGATTGATTGATTGATTGATTGATTGACTGATTGAGAGGCACAGGAACTCCCAGTTAACCAGGAGTTAACACACAGAAGGAGTTACCTTCTTCTTACTGTTTATACCAGTTAAACAGGAAGATTATCTCTTTCTTCTTACTGTTTATACCAGTTAACCAGGACGATTATCTCTTTCTTCTTACTGTTTATACCACTTAAACAGGACGATTATCTCTTTCTTCTTACTGTTTATACCAGTTAACCAGGACGATTATCTCTTACTTTCTTCTTACTGTTTATACCAGTTAACCAGGACGATTATCTCTTTCTTCTTACCGTTTATACCACTTAAACAGGACGATTATCTCTTTCTTCTTACTGTTTATACCAGTTAACCAGGACGATTATCTCTTACTTTCTTCTTACTGTTTATACCAGTTAAACAGGACGATTATCTCTTTCTTCTTACTGTTTACACCAGTTAAACAGGACAATTATCTCTTACTTTCTTCTTACTGTTTATACCGTTTAACCAGGACCATTATCTCTTACTTTCTTCTTACTGTTTATGCAAGTTAACTAGAATGATTATGTCTTACTTTCTTCTTACTGTTTATACCAGTTAACCAAGACGATTATCTCTTACTTTCTTCTTACCGTTTATACCAGTTAACTAGGATGATTATCTCTTACTTTCTTCTTACTGTTTATACCAGTTAACTAGGATGATTATCTCTTACTTTCTTCTTACTGTTTATACCAGTTAACTAGGATGATTATCTCTTATTTCTTCTTACTGTTTATACCAGTTAACCAGGACGATTGTCTCTTACTTTCTTCTTACTGTTTATACCAGTTAACCAGGACGATTGTCTCTTACTTTCTTCTTACTGTTTATACCAGTTAACCAGGACGATTATCTCTTACTTTCTTCTTACTGTTTATTTATTTGATTTTTATTAAGTTTTTATTCCAGTTAAGTGAGTGAAACTGTATAATATTTATAAACTTCATTTTTATGCATTTTGTATTGTTTGTCAATGGCAGACAAGTGAATTTCCTTTTTAAGGATTAATAAAGTATTATTTTATTGTATCATCAGATGCAGAGACAGAGGAGAGAGACGGGGGGGGGGGGGGGGGGGGGGGGGGGGGGGTGGGGGGGGGGGGGGGATGGGGGGAGAAAAAATGAGCACTTGAGAGGTGGGAGATTTCCAGAAAATATATTATTATTTTTTTAAACTCAGCTTCCCGTAAATTGTCTTACGCGTATATATATAAGAACCGTACTGATCGGATCAAAATTCTAGTGCGACTGGCTGAACGCTTTAACACGTTCTTAAAGTAAGCCTATGCATTTGTTGACATTTTTGTTTGTTTTGCCGTGTGTGTGCGTGCGTATGTATGTGTGTGTGTGCGTGCGTGCGTGTGTGTGTGTGTGTGTGTGTGTGTGTGTGTGTGTGTGTGTGTGTGTGTGTGTGTGTGTGTGTGTGTGTGTGTGTGTGTGTGTGTGTGTGTGTGTTTAATAATGTTCCCAACACCATGCCTCATTCCATGAATACTTTTTATTTGACACGTAGCAACAAAAGACATAATTCTTGACTGATTGATCGATAACAAAAGAAAAATCACGAAATAAATAAATGACATGAAATCATGATATATCGATAGCTATCACAATCTAAATAATTTCTTATTGCGTTTTCCTTTGTATTTTTTGTTTGTTTTGGTAATGATTGTGACTGCTCTTAAAATTATCAAAATAAAAACATATTTCATTAAGTTGCATCAAACAGCATCAAATTCAAAATCATGAGCCAATAAATGTTTTTTACATACTCAAAAGACACATTCAAATCAAACTGCAACAGGTTCATTTTTCTTCTTCTACACTCAGTGAGCAGGTTGCGTGTACAGCCGTTTCCCAAACCTTGCTCATACTGTGTTGTATGCTTCGACTTCGATGACTTCACTGCTCAGTAACATGATCTGTCACATCATGACGATCAGAATCAGAATATTTATTGTGCCTGTACACATTTACAATGACATCTGTCTTACGGTGCTCAGTGAGAAATATAATAAACAATAGTTTTAACACGGCAACAAAGACTAAAAGGGAACCAAACACACACAACATATTATTATCACAGCATTAAAAATTAAAGGTTTACGTAAGCATCCGCAGTTAAATAGTAATAGTTGTTCTCTCTCTCTCTCTCTCTCTCTCTCTCTCTCTCTCTCTCTCTCTCTCTCTCTCTCTCTCTCTCTGTTCCTGTCTCTGTCTGTGTCTCTGTCTGTCTGTCTGTCTGTCTGTCTGTCTCTCTCTCTCACACACACACACACACACACACACACACACACACACACACACACACACACACACACACACACACACCACAAAAACAAAATAAAACAACAAACAACAACAGCATAAACAACAACAAAACAAAATCAAAGCAAATAAACAAGCAGGCAATTAATAGTTGAAGCATTCTGTTTAACTCTAGAAGACATTACGCAGAGTAAGAGCGAAAGAAAGAACACGAAAGAGAAGAAAGGCCTCCTCCCTTCTTAAATAGTGGATCCGAATCATAATTCTTGTTTCTTCTTCTTTTTATTAATTTTATTCAAGTCTCTTCACATGAGCTATATTACACTAAAATTACGATTATGAAGATTGCAACAGTTGTCAACAAATTACATGAAAACGACAACAGACTTCAAGACAAAAGTCTTGTAATGATTTAGTTGTTTTGTTTTTACTGAACTTAAATGACTATAACAGCTGTAATATAATTTACTAAACACACACACACACACACACACACACACACACACACACACACACACACACACACACACACACACACACACACACACACACACACCACAAAAACAAAATACAACAACAAACAACAAAAACAAAATAAAACAACAGACAACAACAAAACAAAATCAAAATAAATAAACAAGCAGGCAATTAATTATTGAAGCATTATATTTAACTCTAGAAGACATTACACAGAGTAAGATCGAAAGAAAGAACACGAAAGAGAAAAAAGGCCTCCTCCCTTCTTAAATAGTCTAATGGATCCGAACTTCAGGAGCCGAATCACAATTATTGTTTCTTCTACTTCTTTTATTCAAAATCTCTTCACATGAGTGATAGTACACTGACCTCACGGTTATCGAGATAGCAACATATATCAACAAATTAGACCAAAAAACAACAGACTACAAGACATTTGATAAAAATCATTCAATCAGCCAATGTTTTATTTTATGTCTGTTCACATCGAGGTGATATTAGACCCCCCCCCCTCCCCCACTAACAAAAAGCATATGTTATACTAAATTACCCACAGGACTATGAACAATCAATTTAACAATAGGATTTATAACATCAGTATTATACAAAATATCTCTTACGTTGTTGCAAACATTAAAGTCATATCCATTTTTCTGAAATAACTCTGTGGTAATAGACCATTCAAGCAGTATGTGTTTAACAGATAGGATATTTTTACAAACTCATGTCACATTCTGTGGATATTTAGTGTTCGTATGAATTTAGACGTAACTTGTAGATTACTCTTGCTAAATACCTTGAACAAGAAGGCATTGCACTCTTCTCAAGTATTGAAATAATCTCATTAATTGATTAATTTAAAAAGAAGAAGAAGCTACAACAACAAATGTTATTTGTGAAGATTGCTTTATGTTTTACTGAACCTAAATGATTATAACATCAATCATATAAATGGAGAAACACACACACACACACACACACACACACACACACACACACACACACTCACACTCACACTCACTCACTCACTCACACTCGTGCATACAAATCAGCACACACACACACACACACACACACACGCACGCACGCACGCACGCACGCACGCACGCACGCACGCTCGCACAAAACAACAACAATGCTTCAGATTTTTCTTTTTCTTTTCTTCAGAAGCCGAATCAGAAGTATTGTTTCTTCTTCATCTTTTGTTTAGAGTCTTTTTACATGAGCGCCGTTAGACTGATCTTACTTTTATCAAGATGACAAAATCCACGAATGACTTCAAAACAACAACAGGCTTCAAGAGGGAAACAAACACCCCCCAAAAACAACTGTCGTTGGAGAAGATTTGTTTACGTTTTGCTGAAACTAAATGATTATAACAGCAATCATATAATTTACTACAAACAAACAAACAAAAACAAACAAACAACAACAGAAAACACACACAAACAAAACAACAAACAACAACAAAAAGAAACAAACAGCGACAACAAACAGCAACAACAAAAACTAAAGAAAGACACAAAGCAAAATAAAAACACCAGTTGGTGCACTGAGTAACACGTAACAATGACAGAGAGCAAAGAGTAAAGCGATCTACACCGTATTCTCGTCATTATTTTTACCATCGATTTTGTTGATACTGTGTTTTGGTGACAGTTGTGGTATACATATATAATGTGTGCGTGTGTGTGTGTGTGTGTGTGTGTGTGTGTGTGTGTGTGTGTGTGTGTGTGTGTGTGTGTGTGTGTGTGTGTGTGTGTGTGTGTGTGTGTGTGTGTGTGTGTTGTACATGTATTGGTAGTGTTATGGTTTGTAAAATCAATTACTGATTGTTGCATTCTGTGCACCTTTGAAGATTGTCCACGATAGCATTTATGAATACATCTCAACCTAACATTAAAAAAAGTAAAGAAAAACAACAACAAAACAAAACAAAACAAAACATGGAGGTTAGGCAAATCAACAATTACGATGATGATGATGACAATGATGATTAAATCTAAGTTTCAAGGAAGACACACAAAGACCAGAATCTAATCCTCTCACCATGAATCGTTCCTCCGCCCCCCCTGATCTCCCCCTTCGCCCCCCCCCCCCCCCCCCCCCCCCACTTCCCCCACCGCCTCCCCCCCCACCCCCCTGCCCCCCAACAGACGGCCTTTCTCCCAGACCAAGTGGAAGATAAAACACGTACAGCAGTGGCAGTGGCTCTGTAAACCCGTAGGCCTATGGCTAGCCTTTGCCCCTTCTTCGGCACAAATACTGAAGAGACCACTATTGTTTTTGTTCTTTTATTATCTCTGTCTGTCTGTCTATCTGTCTGTCTGTCTGTCTGTCTGTCTGTCTCTGTCTTCTCTGTCTGTCTGCTCTCTCGTGTCTCTGTGTCATCTCTGCTTTGTCTCTTCTCTTCTTCTGTTCTGCTGTCTGTCTAGTCTGTCTCCCTCTCTCTCTCTTCCTGTTCTCGTTTGTCTCTCCTTCTCCTCCTCTCTCTCTCTTCTCATTCCATACTCTCTTCTCCTCTCTCTCTCTCTATTTTATTTATTTATTTTACTTATTTATTCTACTTTTATTTTTATTTTTCAATTGATTGAGACTGGGTAGCTGATCAAAGTCTGGAAAAAAGAACAATGAGCCTCTTGCTAAAAAAGAACGAAAAGGAAAACCACACACACACACACACACACACACACACACACACACACACACACACACACACACACACACACACACACACACACACACATCACTCACACACGTACACACACACACACACACACACACACACACACACAAAACTGCATACACACAAAACGCAGATGTATCTTGTTGCAGATGTTCTTCAGTTTTACACGGTGTGGAGTAGTACCTGTATAGGACATAACTTAATTTACGTTAGGACATAACTTAATTTACGTTTAACGTATGTTGTGGATTTGATCTCCCTCGTGTTTCGTCATCTGCTCCAGCTTAGGTGGAGCATTCTACATTATGAGCATCTCAGACTGCACACCCATCGTGTGATTTTATTCTGTAGGCAAGCTTGACTGTATAGCGCCGTGAGGCTTTTTTAAAATATAATTTTTAAATTGTATTTACTCTTTATAGGTAGTATGGCATTGGGATAGTTTAAGTTTATAGCAGTAGCAGCATAACCGTCATAGTCGTGGTCACTATCATCATTACTATCATCCTCATCCTTATTATTATTATTATGTTGTTGTTGTTGTTGCTGCTGTTGTAATTCTTCTTCTTCTTCTTCTTCTTCTTCTTCTTCTTCTTCTTCTTCTTCTTCTTCTTCTTCTTCTTCTTCTTCTTCTTCTTTTGTTGCTGTTATTATTATTATTATGTTGTTGTTGTTGTTATTTTATTATTATTATTATTGTGTTGTTGTAATTCTTCTTCTTCTTCTTCTTCTTCTTCTTCTTCTTCTTCTTCTTCTTCTTCTTCTTTCTTCTTCTTCTTCTTCTTCTGCTTCTTCTTCTTCTTCTTCTTCTTCTTCTTCTTCTTCTTCTTCTTCTTCTTCTTCTTCTTCTTAACCTCAAGATTTTACCTCGTAACGCCAGCTATCAAACAAATACACAAAAATCGTTTGAGGTCTTGTTTTTACTTCTATACTCATCATCATCGTCAATACTGTTACTATCAACCTTACGGGGTTTACCTGCAAAACACCGACAAACAGCCTTATAAACAAAAATCGTTATGCTGTGTTTTTACTTCCATATATTCCTCATCATGACATAATCATTACTATTACTCTCAACCTTACGGGGTTTACCGGAAACCTCCCACAAAACAGCCTTATTAACAAACATCATTTACTTAGAGAGTCACCTAGATCACACGCCGCTTTTAATTGCTACGACGCTGATTGGATGATTTGGCATTTCGCTTCCTTTGTTTAGCTGTTTTGGCTTGTTCTTGTACTCATTTATGTGAACTATCAGTTTTATTTCTTTTGTTCTGAACCAAGGTGATTCTCTCTCTCTCTCTCTCTCTCTCTCTCTCTCTCTCTCTCTCTCTCTCTCTCTCTATATATATATATATATATATATATATGCCAGAAAGGGGGGGGGGGGGGGGAGGAAGAGAGATAACTTTTCAGTCCCCCGATTCTTGTTTTATTGATTTTTTTCTCTCCATTTAACAAATAACATTCAAACACGTTTTTCAAAACAACATAAAACGGCTCAGCCAAAAGCAGATAAATGTCCTAACCTCATTTTCGACCGTTTAACTGGTTTTTTTTAAAGTGTTGTTTGGTAGCTTTAAAAAAAGGGCTTAATACCCCCGAAAATTGGCATGTTGTGCTTTGTCATATTAAACAGCGTTCTTTTTAATCCTTTAATGTGTTTGGATCTCGTTTTAGAAAGCTAACAGTCATTCTTGTTTCAGTTTTGTTTTTAACAAATAGCATGCTGTGACATATCAATTGCCACAGCCTTCCCGTCTCTTTTCTGTGAAGCTTTCCTTTCGTGTGTTGGTTGAAATGGGTTGTAAAACACCAATTTACTTACTTACTCCTTTTGTGTACGTGTTTCTCTGTTTACTTATTACTGCGTTCGTGCATAACCATTCATACTTTTATTCACTGTTTTATTTGTTAATACATCGATCAAAACAAATGTTCTGTCGCCACCATCTGACTGACTGTTGAGCATCAGCTAGTCAGCGTTTACGTACAAACTCACTTCCTTAGAGATTAGCCAGTCAGCGTCTACGTACAAACTCGCTTTCTTAAACATTAGCCAGTCACCGTCTAAGTACAAACTCGCTTCCTTAGACATTAACCAATCAGCGTCTACGTACAAACATTAGTCGGTCAGTATTTACGTACAGACTGACTTCCTTAGACATTAGCCCGTCAGTGTCTACGTACCAACTCACGTCCTTAGACAAGCATACGGGCTTCCCAAATACCATTGTAACGTAAACAATTAAAGCACGTTTCCTGTCTTTTTTGTCTTTTTAATAAAACAAATAAAAAAATCCTATTTCTGTAACATAAACCGGTAGTTGAAATCGTTTGTTTTTGATTTGTATATGTATTTGAAAAATCTCCTTTAAAATTTTGTTCTCCCCTTTATCGGTCATTATAATCTATTATAATTTCTCTAATGAGATAATAAACTAATCTTGAATCTTGAATTTACTTGTGTATCGTCATACTTATTTTTGCATATTTACAAAATACTCAACAAATCGTCTCTTAATAGTTCAAAAATTGTGTGTTGTTTTTGTTTTGTTGTTGTTGCTGAAACAAATTGGGGTGGGGACGGGGTTGGGAGGGGAGGGAGGTTGTTTTGATTTTTGTTTGCTTCGTTGTTGTTTGTTTGCTTGTGTGTGTGTGTGTGTGTGTGTGTGTGTGTGTGTGTGTGTGTGTGTGTGTGTGTGTGTGTGTGGTGGTAGTGTGTGTGGTGTAGTGTGTGTGTGTGTGTTGTGTGTTGGTGTGTGTGTGTGTGTGTGTGTGTGTGTGTGTGTGTGTGTGTAGAGTGTTTGTTTGTTTGTGTGTGTGTGTGTGTGTGGGAGAGAGAGAGAGAGAGAGAGAGAGAGAGAGAGAGAGAGAGAGAGAGAGAGAGAGAGAGAGAGAGAGAGAGAGAGAGAGAGAGAGAGTATGTGTTTAATTTTCTCTGTGATGTTGTTTTGTTGGTTGGTTAGTGTCCACATTACTGTTGTTGTCGTTTTCGGTTTTCGTAGGAGCGGGAAATGGTGGGTAGATTAAAAAAGCGAAAAACTATGCCATCCGAAGCGAACGCTTTCAATCCTCTTTTATCTTCCCACAGTTTAACCTCGTCATGATTTCCGGTGCGACAAAAACGTGCCCCTTGTATCTTTGCCTCTGACAGGAAGTTGCAAAAGGCTGTGTACATTCACCACATAACATTACGTTTGGCACTCTCACTGACCACGCCTTTCCAAGCTGTACTGCTACTGGAAGGCAGCTTCTGAGATTAAGGTTGAAGCGATAGAGATGGACCGCTTAAAACAGTCAAATTTATACGCGCGCGCGCGTGTGTGTGTGTTTGTGTGTGTGTGTGAGCGCGTGCGTGCGTGCGTGCGTGCGTGCTTGCGTGTGTGCGTGCGTGCGTGCTTGCGTGTGTGTGTGTGTGTGTGTGTGTGTGGTGTGTGTGTGTGTGTGAGCGCGTGCGTGCGTGCGTGCGTGCTTGCGTGTGTGCGTGCGTGCGTGCTTGCGTGTGTGTGTGTGTGTGTGTGTGTGTGTGTGTGTGTGTGTGTGTGTGTGTGTGTGTGTGTGTGTGTGTGTGTGTGTGTGTGTGTGTGTGTTGGCTTAAGCTGTCAATGTTGACAATTCACTAAAAATATGTCCCGACAAGAATAATCCTTACGAAAAAACAAACAAAAAAACCCGGCATTAAATATACAAAACAACAAAGGAAAACAAATCAACAATTAAAACAACAACAGCTAACAACAAACCTTGCCATGGCCAAAGAAATTGTCCTGGCCAGATTAATGTCAACTGCACACACGTGAAATAGAGTGGTTAATCTGAAAGTACACGCTAGGCAGATAGTTTACAAAGTACTATGTCTCATGAAACTATTCAAAGTAAGAATACAAAATACTTGTACATAAATGAATAAAAATTAAATGCTTTGACAACATCGTCGAGCCAAGGGAGGTATTCCGTAACAATTAAAACAAAATGTCTCTATGTTTTTTTTTTGTCTTCCAAATTCGTCCAGAAGCTAAGAGAAAAATGC
This sequence comes from Alviniconcha marisindica, assembly GCA_018857735.1. Classification (NCBI taxonomy): domain Eukaryota; kingdom Metazoa; phylum Mollusca; class Gastropoda; family Provannidae; genus Alviniconcha; species Alviniconcha marisindica. The sequence continues at coordinate 98,297 of JABMCL010000455.1, forward strand.
TGGTAAATATCCATTTACCCAATGTTATCTAAATATCCATCTACCCAATGTTGTCTAAAGATCCATGTACCCAATGTTATCTAAATATCCATGTACCGAATGTTTTTTAAATATCCATGTACCCAGTGTTATTTAAATATCCGTCTACCCAGTGTTATCTATATATATCCATGTACCCACTGTTATCTAAATATATATCTACCCAATGTTTTCTAAATATCCATGTACCCAATGTTATCTAAATATATCCATGTACCGAATGTTATTTTGATATCCATGTACCCAGTGTTATCTAAATATCCATCTACCCAATGCTGTCTAAATATCCATTTACCCAGTGTTATCTAAATATCCATGTACCGAATGTTATTTAAATCTCCATGTACCCAGTGTTATTTAAATATCCATGTACCCAATGTTATATGAATATTTAACACAGGCGTTCATAGCCAGCCAGTAAAAACAATAACAGTAATACTACATGTAATGATAAAACACCTAGCAGCAGCAACAGCGATAGGAGGATGACAGTTCACGAAACTCAATAATAATAACAATAACACTAATAATAATAATCATAATAACAACAACAACAACACTAATAATAATAAATAACTTTTGTATAGCGCTATTCTCTGGTGTACCCAAACTCACTGCGCTTAATAACACTGAGGCGCGGTCGGGATGGGGTGGGGACGGGGGGAGGGGGGGGGGGGTGTTGACGTGGGGGGGGGGGGGTTGCTGGGGGGAGGGGGGAGGAATGACAGCCAAAATAAACCAGCAACAACTGCTCTATCGACGGTCACTCAACAAGGGAGGAGCTATGCATGTACACGTGGCTTTCCATTGATGCCTGTTCAACAACTGTTACTACGTTTTACTCCATTTTATTTGCATACTTTTACCTTTGTTTTACTGAACTGTCTAATTGTCCTTTTTTTGCGAAATTCGAGTGACCCAAAGGGCATATTTTCATTTCATGCGTTTAATAATAATAATAATAATAAATTATTTGTATTCAATACATAACAGTCTGTCTTGGTCAAAACACCCCCCGCCCCTCCTCCTCCACCACCAGCCCCCCCCCCCCCCCCCAAAGGATTAAAACAACAACAACACACACAAAAAACAACAACAACAAAAACGAAGTCGAAGATAGAAATGACGACGCAAACACTGGTCCATTTTTATATGTTCAACAATACTTGTTTAGCTGGTTATAGCTGGAACGAAAGCGAAATGGGGCGGGGGAGGTGGTGGGGGGTGGGGGGTGGGGGGGGGATATATAGACACAGGTATGTATACGTTAATCTTCGTCCGAGAAAAGATGTCTCTAGAAACGGGAAAAGGCAAAGAAACAAAAACAAAAGCCAACCAACAAGATAGAGGGGGTTAGAGAAAAAGAGAGAGAGAGAGAGAAAGAGAGAGAGAGAGAGAGAGAGAGAGAGAGAGAGAGAGAGAGAGAGAGAGAGAGAGAGAGAGAGAGAGAGAGAGAGAGAGAGTTGTCTGGACATGGACATACACATCCATTTTAATGCTCCCAACAACAGAAACAATGTTCTAAGAAACAAAAACAATCAATAAACAAAGAGATAGAATAAGTAAGTAAGTAAGTAAGTAAGTAAGTAAGTAAGTAAGTTGGTGTTTTAAGCCCAGTCAACCAGTGCGGTTATATCTGGTCAAAAAGAGATAGAGGGGGTTAGAGAAAGAGAAAGAGAGTTGTCTAGGCATGGACTTACACATGCAGTTTAATGTTCCCAACTACAGTAGCGATTTCCTAAGAAACAAAAACAAACAATAAACAGGGAGATAGAAGGGGTTAGAGAAAGAAAGGGAGTTGTCTAGGCATGGACTTACACATGCAGTTTAATGTTCCCAACTACAGTAGCAATTTCTTAAGAAACAAAAACAAACAATAAACAAAGAGATAGAGAGGGTTAGAGAAAGAGAAAGAGAGTTGTCTAGGCATGGACGTACACATCCATTTTAATGCTCCCAACAACAGAAACAATGTTCTAAGAAACAAAAACAATCAATAAACAAAGAGATAGAGTAAGTAAGTAAGTAAGTAAGTAAGTTGGTGTTTTACGCCCAGTCAACCAGTGCGGTTATATCTGGTCAAAAAGAGATAGAGGGGGTTAGAGAAAGAGAAAGAGAGTTGTCTAGGCATAGGCTTACACATGCAGTTTAATGTTCCCAACTACAGTAGCGATTTCCTAAGAAACAAAAACAAACAATAAACAGGGAGACAGAAGGGGTTAGAGAAAGAAAGAGAGTTGTCTAGGCATAGGCTTACACATGCAGTTTAATGTTCCCAACTACAGTAGCGATTTCCTAAGAAACAAAAACAAACAATAAACAAAGAGACAGAGGGGGTTAGAGAAAGAAAGGGAGTTGTCTAGGCATGGACGTACACATGCCGTTTAATGCGCCCAACTACAATATCAGTGTTCTAAGAAACAAAAACAAAAGAACAAAAAAGAAACAAACAACATCAATAACAACAACAAACAAAGACAAAGAAAAAAAGCGAAAAGAGAGAGAGAGAGAGCGGGGGAGAGAAAGAGAGAGAGAGAGAGAGAGAGAGAGAGAGAGAGAGAGAGAGAGAGAGAGAGAGAAGAGAGAGAGAGAGAGAGAGAAGAGAGAGAGAGAGAGAGAGAGAGAGGGGGGGGGGGGGGGGGGGGGGGGTAGGGAAAGAGGGTTGTCTAGGCAAGGACGTACCAGACACATCAATTTTAATACGCCCAGCTCCAGTAATAATGTTCTGTACCCCCTCCCCAACCCCTCGTTTTGCAATATTTAGTTTCTTGTTACATGTTATGTTCCTTACTGTTGTTGCTGCTGTCCTTCTTCTTCTTTTTTTCTTTTTTCTTTGCCTTTTTTTGTGCTCATCTGACCGACATCATTGATTGTGAGTAAAAAACAAATTTTCTGCCTATGTTACGCTGAGAAAAAGATATTTACATTTTTACATTCACGCTAAACTGAAATCTCCACTCCAGTCGTCACTTACATGTGAAATTACACATATATGGCACGTACTGCACAATCAATCAATAAGTCACTCGATGTTTTATTTTATGTCTGTTCACATCGAGGTGATATTAGACAAAGACAAACAAACAAACAAAAACCCCAAAACAAACAAACCCACAAACACACAAAACAACAACAACAAAACAATATTCACAGAACGTGACAGGCGTTTGTAAAAATATCCTATCTGTTAAACACATACTACTTGAATGTCCTATTACCACAGTGTTATTTCAGAAAAATGGATATGACTAATGCTTGCAACGTACTGCACATACATGCAGCACGTGTCTATATCATGCAGCAGCAATGCGAATGAAACAGCTGTCTAGTTTTATTCTTACTGTCTTCTTTTCTAGACTGAATCACAGACTGCAGCATCTGACTAAATCATCATGTCGCCTAGTCTTGAAAAATAGATGGCCAATCTTGTCAACAACACAAAATAGGCCAACGAAAAAGACGTAGTCTGTTTTGTTTTTTAATATTACAATTGCAAAACAAAGAATTTGTTTCCAGTTCACATATAAATGCGGCATATATTTGAAACCAGTTAAAGCCAGTCGGTAGGCACTCCTATTTCTAGGAATGAAAGTGTCCAAACAATTCAGGTAAGTCTTCACGTTTTGGGATAATCCCAGCCTAACCTTACCAACGCTCGCGCGCGCGCGCGCGCGCGCACACACACACACACACACACACACACACACACACACACACACACACACACACACACACACACACACACACACACACACACACACACACACACCACACACACACACACACACACACACACACACACACACACACACACACACACACACACACACACACACACAGGGTAACCTTTCAGAATTGATATCGGTCCTCATGGCTTCACACTAAACCTCAACTGCGCCATAAAATAAGAGTAAAACCCCTGTCGAAGTTTCTGTGTCGTATCGATCCTTCGCGGAGGCGCCCTAGACCATAAGACCAAGGTTTAGCTTCTGTCATAGACCACAGATCATGCATGCACGTGCTGGGATCACCCAGAGACCCACCCGCTTCATTGGGGACCACCCAGAGAAGACCTCCCGAGGTTTCGAGGCCCGGACCTGCAACAGTGACGACGCCATTACCGCTCCGACTTGACCCGTGTGTTGGTTGTGTCTGTCATGTCACCACCTCCCTCCTCCTCCTCCTCCTCCCCCCCGTCCTTCCGCCCCCCTAGGAACACGGCCTTGCTGATAACCAATCAGCTGCTACCGTTGCATACTTATGCAAATGAGCTAGGAGAAAGAAGGTCAAAGGGTGCCTACGTTGGCTCGGTGGCTGGTTTTCCTTCCACCTCTCCGCGGCCATAAAGAGATTGTAAATCGTCACGACGACGTCAAGAGGACATGAAGCAGGGGCGCCAACCACCCGTGAAGGTACCTGTAAGCTCTAAGCCTTTCCCTTTCTCTTTTCTTAGTAGCCAGCGCCTTAGGCTTTTGCAGCAGAAGGCCTTGCTCTTGGAGATGGAAAGCTGTATTATCATACCCGCCGCGCACTCTTCCACGGCCTCCTTGTGCTGGGTCGGACGGAGGCACATGCCTCGGTCACCGGGCCGCAATGTAGCCAGTCGCGGTCTCCACCCACTGCAATGGCTGCCAGCCGCTCGATCTTGGCCAGCCTTGTATCGGCCCCAAGCCCTACCACCTACCTCCATCCGCCATCTTGAATCCGCTTCAACCCCGCCTTTTTACACGCACAACGAGGCTTCCAGATTTCACCAGAGTCACAGATCGCTGTAGGCTGGTTCCTCTTCCTCTTCTTTGTGGCATTTTCAGTTTTTTGTTGTTGTTGTTTTTAGTCCTTTGAACGAATCGAAGAGCTGAGCTCCGGAGAATGTGACGACTGCAACGACACGTATGTCTCCAAAGTTTGTGGTGTGTCCTGCGAGTGTGGCTGGTATTTATGCAGGGTGGGTGGTCAGGATAAGCTTGGCTATCTCCCGGTCTGTATCTCTCTCTCTCTCTCTCTCTTTCTCAGAGTGGAGCTGCCTTGGCCTCTGAGTTTTATCGAGGCAATGAAACGAACGGTCCTCATTCTGATTTATCACTGCCATAATCTTGCAGCTTGGGGATCTGCACCTGACTAACAGTCCAAACACACAAACCGCAGATTACGATAAAGTCAGAGACACGGCTCCACGACGTTAACCAAGGGAACACAGCCATTCCTGGCCTTTTGTTTTGGCCAGCGGCTTCCTCCTCCACTCTCCCCCCCCCCTCCCCTCACCCCCCCCCCCCCCCCCCCCCCCCCCCCCCCCCGCCCATCAACACCTCACCTCCCGATTTCTGCCATTTTTTGCTCCTTCTGCACAAACTCGCGGAATTATTTCTTTATGTGGCTGACTAGGCGGACCTGATGCAGAGTTGACCGCTTTGAACTGTTTCAAAATTGTCACAAGGAACTTTCCATTTATTTCGCAAAAAAGAAGAAATATTTTCATTGAACCGTTGACAGTTTGACATCATTCGGTTGATTGTTTGTTTATTGATACTGCATGGAACATGGTCTTTAGGAAAGGGTTAATGTCTCTGAACAGTTCTGATATTGAATTTAGCCACCTCATAATTACGCGTGTCATATGCGGATGACCAAAAGAGGGATGTGTTCACTTCCTTTGTGTTACATGTGTGCTTGGTAAAGGCACCGATGTCGACAATTTGGGGCATCTTTCCTTAAGACCCTAACAACAAGAAGCTTTAGCTTTTGTTTGTTTCCTTTTCGGGACTTAATTCGCGTGTGTTTTTTATTTCTTGGAATATAATATTTTGCGATACTTTATCAATTTTGGCGAGACCGCTGGGCCATCTCCCTTCTTTGTCGACTTAGAGAATGATAAACCGAACACACACACACACACACACACACACACACACACACACACACACACACACACACACACACACACACACACACACACACACACACACACACTGTATCACACACACACTAACACCACACACCACACACACACACACACAACACGCGCACGTGTACACACACACACACACACACACACACACACCACACCACACACACACACACACACACACACGCACGCACGCACCACACACACACAACCACACATCAACACACACACACACACACACAACACCACACACACACACACACACACACACACACACACACACACACACTTGCCATGATATATTTAAAAAGAATTGAGACAAAGTGAAAACGAACGAACGGAGAAGGACTCCTGGAGGAGCTGTAGGGATCAGCAGCGGCACTGAGAAAGACGGCAGAGTGACAGGAATTTCTCTCTTGGTTCTTTCTTCACTGTTCCAAGTCGTGTTCCACTGGTCAGTCCAGCACTGAGAAAGACGGCAGACTGACAGGAATTTCTCTCCTGGTTCTTTCTTCACTGTTCCAAGTCGTGTTCCACTGGTCAGTCCAGCACTGAGAAAGACGGCAGAGTGACAGGAATTTCTCTCCTGGTTCTTTCTTCACTGTTCCAAGTCGTGTTCCACTGGTCAGTCCAGCACTGAGAAAGACGGCAGAGTGACAGGAATTTCTCTCCTGGTTCTTTCTTCACTGTTCCAAGTCGTGTTTCCAATGGTCAGTCCAGCACTGAGAAAGACGGCAGAGTGACAGGAATTTCTCTCCTGGTTCTTTCTTCACTGTTCCAAGTCGTGTTTCAATGGTCAGTCCAGCACTGAGAAAGACGGCAGAGTGACAGGAATTTCTCTCCTGGTTCTTTCTTCACTGTTCCAAGTCGTGTTCCACTGGTCAGTCCAGCAGTGAGGAAGACGGCAGACTTCGCTGCTCAGGACCGGACTGACCAACATTATTAACACGACTTGGGAACACTGAAGAAAGAACCAGGAGAGAAATTTCTGTCATTACGCGAAATACACAGAGAGTTTTCTTCTGAGGCAATGTGGGCTACGCTGGGGACAGCTTTTAATAATAATAATGATAATGATAAAAGTATTTTAAAGGTCAAAATCTTGTCCATTGACACTGTTGTAAGCGCATACACACACCCTGCTACATTCAAAGTTCTTTGTGTTATATTTTCTACCAATATCCTCGAAATGGTCCTTTTGAACTATGAAAATAAACTCGTAGAAATGAGAAAATTATTGAATGCTTATGGAAGAAGACACCTCACCCTATTCGGCAAAATCACAGTTACAAAAACAAAGGCTTTGTCGAAACTAACTCGTGTATTTATGAATCTACCTGATCAAAATGAAACATTTTAAGATTATTTCAATAAATAGTTGTTGTTTTTTGTTTTGTTTTTGTTTTTGTTTTTTGTGGGACGGAAAAAGAGATAGAATAAAAAGAACGTCGATGTTCCAGACATACGAAGCAGGCGGACTTAAAATGGTTGATGTGAAAAGTTTTTTGGCTGCTTTAAAGATTACTAGGCTGAAGAGAATCCATACCAATAACGGTAAAATAACAAACATGAATGCATTGTGTCCGGCTGTTAAATTGATAAAGGACAGAGGAGGAGAATTTGCAAATATTCTTATGCTGAAAGCAAACAATTGTTTTTGGGTTGATGTATTCAAACATTACAGGAATCTTTGTTATAGGTTTGTTCCGGCTTCCTTCCATTATTTTGCAGCCTAGTGTCTACATTATAATATAGACATATGCAGAGACAAAAAGGTGATTTACATTAGACACTGGATAGAATGTCATATTGTCTCTGTTGGTCACTTATTGGGACCAAATAGGTATCTTTCTTATGGAGATTTTTAAGCAAAGTACCCTGATAATAACATAAATAGTAATCGGACGGCAGCTTTAATTTACCGCTGGGATGAATACAGCATATTGTTAATCATATTGTTATTGTTATTGATGCCATTGTAAATTTCATATATGAAGGTATTGTGCCCGCAGTTACACATTACCAAGCTAAACTAGGACTTGTATTTGCAGAAAACTGTAATATTAATGAAACATGTCAATGGAAATGCATGTCAAGAGGTTGTACCACGCACATCTATATGCATTTTGTTAAAAACGATGATGTTCCTCTAAAATGGTCACATAAGCTTAATTCACATTTTAAACGGTGTAACTTTTCATCAACTTAATCACAGTAGTCTACTATCAAAGCAGACTCACTGTTTCAGCAAACGGCCCAAAAAGTATGCATTCGAGCACACTTTCAGCTTTTCCTGAGAATACTGGGTCGTGTTTTTGTTGTTGTTGTTGTTTTGTTTGTTTTCATTTATTATTTTTTTTATTCCCTTCTGTTGTTGTCATTGTTTTTGTTCTTGTTGTTTCTTTGCAGGATGCAACATGGTGTTTGTTTTCTTAAACTGTGGCGTAAATTCAGAGTGAAATTTCAATCCATTTTTGCCACTGCTTGAATAACAATGTAAGTGGCAGCGGTGTTTAATTAATCCCTTTCGCCCCAAAGATTGTGCACTATTGGTTCTGTTTCCGTCGAAGAATTTCTGGCAGAGAGCTAAAAGTAGGCTGTAGTCATTCCGGAAACATTACCAGGACGTACAGCGCCGCCACTGTCACCCTGCGGCACATACACGTCATATCTGTTTCGTCACACCATACGTGTACGTCTTTCGCTACCTATGGGCGCTGGGGTCCTTGATGGATATTTAAGTACAAATAAAAAATCTATCATCATCAGCAGCAGCAGCATCAGTAGTAGTAGTAGTAGTAGTAGTAGTAGTAGAAACAGGATCATCATCATTATTGTTACTACTCATCATCATCATCATCATCATCATCATCATCATCATCATCATCATCATCATCATTTTTATCGTTATTATTATTATTATTATTACTCAAATGTTATCAACAAAAAGCGTTGCCTCTTTCGATCGGTTTCCCTTTAAGAACTAAGACTTGAACATTGGATGGTTAGGAACTGGATTTGGATGTCCTGGGGGAGGTGGGAGTATCGTGCGTCTTTTGGGGTTATCTGTCTTGGGTGAACGCGCCTGGTTTGTTAGCTGGTTCGCTGATGATGATGATGAAGTGATGCTTAATGTCCTCAGATGTCAGTTGACATATTAGGGACAAGCTGTGACCAATGCCGAAGCTTGTTTCAGTATAGCTTTACGTCCACGGAAACCAGAAGGCTGGACGGACAGCCCAGGATGACCACCTCGACTTTCA
>JABMCL010000455.1:115000-117500 GCA_018857735.1 Alviniconcha marisindica
CTTGGATGATGGCATAGTGTTTAGATTGGCTGATGCACTTGAATGATGGCATAGTGATTTAGATTGACGAGATGCACGTGAATGATGGCATAGCGTTTAGATTGGCTGATGCACGTGAATGATGGCGTGCAGTGTTTAAATTGACGAGATGCCTGTGAATGATGGCATAGTGTTTAGATTGGCGAGATGCACGTGAATGGTGAGGTGTTTGAATCGGCGGATTCAGACAAATTCGTCCAGGCAGAAGAAAGAACGCACTACTTCCGTCACCCAAAGCAAGTGCCACTTTTGTTCTGTTGTCGGATATTTGCTTCGGGTACTCTGCTTCTCCCACCGGCCCCACCCAAATCCACCCCACCACAACCTAACCCCACCCCCACCCCAAACCACCCCACCACAACCGTACCCCACCCCCACCCCAAACCACCCCACCACAACCGACCACTGACAACCCCCACCACAACCCAACCCCCACCCCTAGCCCAAACCACCCAACTCCCTTTTGTTCTGCTGTCGGATAGTTTCAAGACATTTCTCTTCTCAGAATATTTCAGTTAAACCACATTGTCCTTCACTCCCATCAGTCTGTACAGTGTGTGTGTGTGTGTGTGTGTGTGTGTGTGTGTGTGTGCGTGCGTGCGTGCGTGCGTGCGTGCGTGCGTGCGTGCGTGCGTGCGTGCGTGCGTGCGTGCGAGCGTGAGTGCGTGTGTGTGCGTGCGTGCGTGCGTGCGTGCGTGTGCATCTTTTTACATAATTATGCTTGAACACTTGTCGATATATATACATATTTATTTTGGGGGAGAGCATTTTCCATCTCGATGTACATTATGTGTGTATGCTGGTTCAGCGCTTTGAGCCGCAGGGTAGGCGCTTTACAAATTTCCATTATTATTATTAGTAGTATAGTTTACTTCGGGTACACTGGATTCCCCACCAGCTCCACTCCAACGACCCCACCCCATCAACACCCACCCCACCCCACCCCAACTCAACCCAAACCCAAACCCAAACCCAGCCCGGCCCGGCCTAACGCCCTTCCCGCTGGGCCAGAGTGGCTTGCCATGGAGGGACTTGGTGAAGTCGGCACGCAGGGTGCAGGTGGTTGGCTGCACTGTGTCGCTGAGAGCACACACTGTGAACCGCTAGCACTGACACCGGGACAAACCGCTGCCGCAATTTACAGTCAGTGCCACAGGACCCAGCCCAGCTCAGCCCTTGGATACACCCTGATCTCGAACACTCTCTCCCCCTTCCCCCCCCCCCCCCACTTCACCTCCTTCCTCCCACCCTACTGTACCCCCCACCCACCTCTCCCTCTGTGTCTCTGTGTGTGTCTCTCTCTCTGTCCTTCACTCTGTCTCTCTCTGTCTTTCTGACTGTCTCTGTCTGTCTTTCTCTGTTTCTGTCTATCTGTCTGTCACTCTCTGTCTCTCTTGTCTCTGTCTCTCTTCTCTCTGTCTCTGTCTGTCTCTGTCTGTCTGTCTGTCTCTCTCTCTCTCTGTCTGTCTCTGTCTCTGTCTCTGTCTCTCTCTCTGTCTCTCTGTCTCTGTCTCTGTCTGTCTGTCTGTCTGTCTGCTCTGTCTGTCTGTCTCTCTCTCTCTCTCTCTCTCTCTCTCTCTCTCTCTCTCTCTCTCTCTCTCTCTCTCTCTCTCTCTCTCTCTCTCTCTCCTGTACTTGTGTGGTGTAGTTGTTTCGGTCTGGATACTTTTGGATCCTGTAAACGCGCCGGTGTGACGGGAAGGGTTTACCGGGACGAGGGTTCGAGTCCCCGTAGGAGCGGCGAGAGAGTTTTTCTTTGCCAGCGTCAGCGTACTGTGCTGACTCTTATTTCGGTATCCGTTCCACCCCCGTGTTACGGCAGTAGCACGTAAAAGATCCCTGTCATTCTGCCAAAAGTGCAGGTGGCAGGTTACAACTATACGCACATGTGCATCCTACATGTGGCTTCGAATGAAGTGATATTGTAAACTGGTGCATGGTTGTATCGTGTACACAGAACGTGCGCCGAGACGGCAGCAGTTTCACGTAGCACCAGACATGTAACAACCAAACAGCGCTGTCAATACACCACTTCGGTGGACAGTATTAAAAAGCATTCATAAAGGATACAGTCACTCATTTAGAATCGCATGCGACATGAGTGCCGTTAGTCTGTTCGAAAGCTACAGAGAATAGCGCTATGTAAAAGCGATCGATGGTAATAGTATTGTCCTACTCAAAGAAGCGTTGTTGTTGTTGTTGTTGTTGTTGTTGTTGTTGTTGTTGTTGTTGATGATGTTTTCAAATCCAAACACACAAATGTTACAAAAAACAAGTTGCTGTTTTCAAATCCAAACACACAAAATCTTTAAAAAAAAGTAAAAAAAAGTCGCTGATTTAGCAGGACAACACAACACATGTGCTCATTTTGAGGGTACATTTTTAAAGCAACAGTCAGATGAGACAGACAAATAGATATTGATATATGAAAAGTGAACACTTAGCCGGTTTCAGTCATTGG
>JABMCL010000455.1:127500-130000 GCA_018857735.1 Alviniconcha marisindica
CCAGGTGCGGGTGCGTGTCTCAGGCGCTGAGTGACGTTTTATGGATTTGTTTCTGTCATTATCTGTGTTCTTCACTGGAGTTGGCTGGCAGTCTGAGGGCACTTTGGCTATGCACGCTGCGCGCGATCACGTCTGCATGAACGCACGTACACACGTGAACATGCACGTGCACATGCACACACGCGCACATACACACGCGTGCGCATGCACACACACACACAAACACACACACACACACACACACACACACACACGCGCATACGTTTATCACCGCGCAACACCACCACACACACCACACACACACACAACCCGCGCCCCTATACCATACACACACAACACAGTACAGCGCGCGACCCATGACACACACACACACACACACACAACACACACACCACACACCACACAACCACACACACGCACGCGCACGCACGCACGCATCCACACACTCAAACACACCACTACAACAACACACACACACACACACACACACACACACACACACACACACACCACAGACGTGAACCACACACACACACACCACACACACACACACACACACACACACACACACACACACACAACACACCACACACACACACACAGGCACGGCAGCCCCCCCCCCACACGGGGAAGCAGAGACAGGGGGAGGGAGGGAGAGATAGAGAGAGAGACAGGCAGACAGAGACAGAGACGCACTCCGAGCATCGCTTTGAAGGATGTCGTAAACCAGTGCTTGGAGTCTGAGACAGAGATAGAGATAGACAGACAGAGAAAGTGAGTGAGATGATTACTCATTGTATTCTTGCTGATTAATAGTTAGTTTGGAGATTTTAGCAACCCATCAACCGCACACGCTTACCTCAGAATTAACTTCATGAGGTTTCGTTTGTTAATTCAACGAACCGTGTAGATACAGTACGCGTATACTGTATAAGCAATACACATTAACCCCTTCATTGCCACGATATCACTTGAAAACGAACAGTAAAAGAGCGAAATTCGAAGCCCTTAACCTTTTTTGTTTTTGTTTTTGCACTGGCATGCGAAATGGTTGTCGTAAAAATGCATAGCATTGAAAGCAGATGTGCTATAGGACCGGAAAATATACTGTTTGCAGACGAGTCCATGCATCTTTCATCCCGAGAATTTTAAAGGATGTGGCGGTGAACGGGTTAAATCCGACTGAGCTACAGCAGAAAATAAAAATGGAGGGGGAGGGGGGGGTGGGGGTGTGGGGGGTGGGGGGGGGGGCCTACATCGGACAATCCTTTCTTCTTCTTGCTACCTATTCCACAAGCTCTACTCTTGGTCGTTTTGGCACGAACGGTTCATCCAAATAGCACTGCCCGCTGTTGTAGTTGGTGGTGGTGATAATAATAACAGTGATCGTTGTGTTGAAGGTGGGGATGATGGTGATGGTGGTGGTAGTGGTGGTGGTGTTGTCAATATTGATAATAACGGTAATCGTTGTGTTGAGGGTCGTGATGCCGATGATGATGATGATGATGATGATGATGATGATGATGATGATGATGATGATGATGATGATGGTGGTGGTGATGATGATGATGGTGGTGGTGGTGGGATGTGGTGGTGGTGTTGATTATGATGAAGGTGGTGGTGGTGGTGGTGGTGGCGGAGGCGGTGGTGGTGGTGGTGGTGATGGTGATGTTAATATTGACCTTGGTGAGAATAGAGAATATGGTGGTGATGGGATAGTGACGAAGATACAATAGATGACGACGATGACGAAGAGGAGAAGGAGATGGAGGATCTGATGACGACGATGACGAGAAGCAGAAGGAGGACCTGATGATTACGATGAAGACGACGACGATGATTATTATTTCGTTGACTGGGTTGAAGATAGAGATGACTATGATTAATAATTACACCATTCAGTCCCACGATTGAGACGATTGAGACGATGCATGGAGACTGCAATCACAATGGTGATGAAAGTGGTGATGATGGCGTTTACGACGACGTTAACAACAACGAAGGCGATCATGCCGATGACTGACTCCATTCTCTCTTGCCTCAGTTGCAGACATTAAAAAGTAAAAGAAAAATGTGTATGGATGTCCACAGGGTAACCGACTTGGAAAAATTTCCAGTTCGAATCTCCAAGATGAAGCTCCTTAAAAAAAAAAAAGGAAAAAAGGATTAGATCTCCATCTCGTTTTTCATCGCTTATCACCGTTTAACTGTTTAAATGTAGTTTTGTAGCTTGATAAAGGGGATTACCCCGAAAATTCGCGCGCTGTGTTTTGTCCTAATAACTAGCGGGTTTTTAAAAAGTCTTTTATGTGTTTGGATCTCGTTTAATCGTTAAATGTCGTTTTGTAGCTTGATAAAGGGGATTACCCCGACAATTCCCACTCTGTGTTTTGTCCTAATAACTAGCGGTTTAAAAAAAAGTCTTTTATGTGTTTGGATCTCGTTTAATCGTTAAATGTCGTTTTGTAGCTTGATAAAAGGGATTACCCCGACAATTCCC
>JABMCL010000455.1:147500-155000 GCA_018857735.1 Alviniconcha marisindica
AAGATTACGGTAAGAAGAACTAGGTAAATGTTCTAGGATGTGACGTGACATAGTGCATGGTTGTATGGTGTACACAGAACTCGCCGAGATGGCAGCAGTTTCACGTGGCACCAGCCATTTAACAATCAAACAGCACTGTAAGTACACCACTTCGGTGGATATTCAATTACGCGCACTGCGAGCGCAGTGAGTTTGTTCGAGATTTGAAAATAGCGCTGTATAAAAGCGATCAACAACGACAACAACAATATAATTCAGAGCTCAGGAGCTGTGTGAAAGTCGATGTGGCCGTCCTGAGCTCCCGTCCCTAACAGATGTACGGTTTCTGTGGACGTAAAGCAACACTTCAACCAACAATATAAATACCAGGTGACCCACAGACTGTTCAGGTGTGAGCCGGTGTGGCCCAGCGGTAAGGCGTTAGGCTGGTAAGCGGAAGGACCTCGGTTCGATACCGCTTCGGCTCTCCTTTCTCTTCAAAATGGTTGTGGTTTGTGGACACTGTCCTGTGACTTTGTCCATCATTTCCTACTGAAACATTAAAATGGCTCTCATCGCTGCCCGTCTTAATGCATGAGTCATTCTGATGGTGACAGTGTAGCGATAGGTATATAATCTCCGTCTCCCCCACCTCCCCCCCCCCCCCCCCCCCCCCCCCCCCTTCTTCCCGTCCCTAAAGCCCGTTCTTAATTGGGAGAATGTTTGTTCGCGAACCTAGTTGGAAGTATTCGGCGAAGCTAGTTGGTTCTTAATTGGGCGAACTTTTCTTCGCGAACCTAGTTGGAAGTATTCGTCGAAGCTATATTCGGGTCCAAAAAGCTTCGCTCAACATGTTCTGGGAACATTCGCCCTATTCGACGATCATTGCCTCTGATTGGCTGAGAGCAGAGCGCTCCTGTGGATGAAGATTTAAAAAAAAAAAAAAAATGGATGACAGTGTCGCTAGGTTCTTCACTCGCTTCGGTGGGAATTTGTTTATTTGTTGACTTGTGGGAGACGCAGCCTTGTCTCGGAGACCCAGAATGAATAAGTAGTTAGTTGAATTACCCTGTGAGGGATGATGAAAGTATATTGACTTGACATGACTTGACTTTAGCCTACATTTTCAATCATGCTGTCTGCTGCGCGTCTGCCGCAAGTTCGGGCCGAATCTTGCATCTCATTACGAGCCAGTTGAGAACGAAGTAAAGTTTTGGACTGTCCGAACCATGTTCGGCGAACTAAAAGTTCAATTAAGAAACGAATCATAGTTCGTCGAACTGTCCGAAGCATGTTCGGCGAACAAACATTCGCCCAGTTAAGAACGGGCTTAATAAGCCTTATGGTTCCTGCGGATGTTAAGCACCATGTTCACAACAATATAATTCAGAGCTCAGGAGCTGTGTCAGTGAAAGTCGAGGTGGCCGTCCTGGGCTTCCGCCCCTAATAAGCCTACGGTTACTGTGGACGTAAAGCAAGACTCAACCGACGATATAAATATCAGGTGACCCACAGACTGTTCAGTTGAGGAACACCTCAACCACAACCACTCTGACCGTGTTCTGTTCTCTTCTGCTCTGCTCCATTGCGCCAGGTGGCCCGACCGTTGTCCATGAAGAAGGACGGCATTCAGACGCGAAAGCGGAAACCCAAGAGTTCGTCCTCCAAGTCCAAGTCCAAGTCGTCCTCGTCCTCCGCTTCGTCCTCGGCCATGGACACGGCTCCGGCCCCTTCCTACGACAGCGTCGGCATGCTGCAGCACCAGCAGACAGCCGCCTCGTCCCTCCACCACCACCACCACCACCAGCAGCAACATCAACACCACCACCAACAACAACAACAGCAGCAGCAACACCATCAGCAACAACAAGCAGCAGCAGCAGCAGCAGCAGCACACTCAGCTTCAGCAGCATCAGATGCTGCACGAGCATCACTCGTCCCTGCCGCAGACCCACTCCCTCAACCTTTCCACCTCACTAGCCTCCAGCTACGGCGGATCCGGTTCCGGTTTGGGAGCCTTGGGTTCCGGCTACGGTTCCAGCGGAAACGGATTAGCCGGAAACGGGTCTCGGTTGACAATGCTAGGTTCCGGGATGAGCGGCTTGGGCGGCTCCGGCCTCTCGCTGGCCGGGTTGTCGACCGGCTCGCCAGTGCTGCCTGGTTCCTCTTCCCTTGGTCCCGAAACTGGTCTGGCCGGATCCTGCCTGGGCTCCCAGGGGTCAAGCGTGGGGTCCGGCTCCAGCTGCGGGTCCGCGTCGTCTCAGGGTCTGCTGGATCTGACCTTGACCCGGGCAGAGGTCAGCTCCATGCCCATGACAGGTAAATCACGGCGGTGAGACTTGTAACGGTGTGACCTGTCCTGGTTTCTTGATGACTTGAAGCGTCGGTTCTGCTCTCCTCCTCCTCCTCCTCCTTCTTCTTCTTCTTCTTCTTCTTCTTCTTCTTCTTCTTCTTCTTCTTCTTCTTCTTCTTCTTCTTCTTCTTCTTATTCGGCATAAAACATCAAGTTACTTTCTTCTTCTTCTTCTTCTTCTTCTTCTTCTTCTTCTTCTTCTTCTTCTTCTTCTTCTTCTTCTTCTTCTTCTTCTTCTTCTTCTTCTTCTTCTTCTTCTTCTTCTTCTTCTTCTTCTTCTTCTTCTTCTTCTTCTTCTTCTTCTTCTTCTTCTTCTTCTTCTTCTTCTTCTTCTTCTTCTTCTTCTTCTTCTTCTTCTTCTTCAGCATAAAACACCAAGTTACTTTCTTCTTCTTCTTCTTCTTCTTCTTCTTCTTCTTCTTCTTCTTCTTCTTCTTCTTCTTCGCATAAAACACCAAGTTACTTTCTTCTTCTTCTTCTTCTTCTTTTCTTCTTCTTCTTCTTTTCTTCATCTTACTTTCTTTTTCTTCTCTTCTTCTTCTTCTTCTATCTTCTTCTTCTTCTTCTTCTTCTTCTTCTTCTTCTCTTTCTTCTTCTTCTTCTTCTTCTTCTTCTTCGGCATAAAACACCAAGTTACTTTCTTCTTCTTCTTCTTCTTCTTCTTCTTCTTCTTCTTCTTCTTCTTCTTCTTCTTCAAACCAAGCGATTTTGAGACGAAGTGTCCGCGTAACATTAACGCGAATATATACAGTTGTGTAACTACTTGTCAATCTCGTAACCTTGTAATGCTATTGCTCTGGTAAAACGTTAATCGCTGTCATCCGTCGCTAACGAAATGCAGTTAAGCGCTTCTGTGTTTTTGCCTTTCGTGGGCTGACGGCCTGTTGCTACCACATGTTGAGTCCACTGCTGCCAGCCCAGACCCTGTCTGTGGGAACTGTACGTTCCAAACGCTGCATCCTCCAGGTGTTCACGGCATTTAGAGGCAGCTCACGGACGGTGTCAGGTTGGTTTGGTCAGAATCGTTCTTACGCCGAGGTTTCGTGACGATTTGCTGGCAGTTGAAAAAGCGATAAAGCAATCTGTCGTTTGTCAAGACCTTTTCGCTGGCAGTTCAAACAGCTAGTTGTCTGGAGCAGAAGAACGTGGAATGAAAGATGAAAACGACAAAAAGTGATAACAAAACGAGGAAATAGCCCTTAGCTCGTTCTGACGATTTTGCGGGTAGTTTAAATAGCCAATAGCCTGTTGATTGCTAAGACGAGTAGTGAATTTGTAGGCACGTTAAATGGCCAGAGTAGCATGTATTTGTTTGCTATTCTTTGTTTCTTTTTTCAATTTTTCTAGAATACTTTTGCTCGTCCTGAGGTAACCTGTCGTTGGCAGGACGTCAAAATCCAATAAGCACAGTTGCATAAACAGCAGCAGCGCAGTAGTAGATGTAGCAGCAGCGTAGTAGTAGTAGTATGTAGCAGCAGCAGCAGCAGCAGAGAGATGCAGTAGTGTTTCATTGTTAGTAGTAATAGTCACTTCTAGCGAGTAGTGTGCAGAGAGAGCAGTACAGTAGTAGTAGTAGCAGCCAGCAGAGAGTAGTGTAGCAGACGTATATAGTAGTACGGAACATTAAGAGTAGTGCACAGCAGCGTAGCAGCAGCAGCAGTAGCACAGCAGTAGTAGTAGTAGTAGCAGCAGCAGCAGTAGTAGTAGTAGTAGTAGAGTAACAGTAGTAACATGTAGTAGTAGTACAGTCGTAACATAGTAGTAGTAGTGGCAGCAGCAGCAGTAGTAGCAGCAGCAGTAGCAAGCAGTAGTTAGTAGTAGCAGCAGCAGCAGTAGTAGTAGTAGTAGTAGTACAGAGAAACAGAGTAGTAGTACAGTAGTAACAGTAGTAATAGTAGTGAGCAGCAGCAGTAGTCAGCACAGCAGCAGAGTAGTAGTAGCAGTGAGCAGCGAGCAGCAGTAGTAGTAGTATGAGTAGTAGTAACAGTAGTAACATGAGTAGTAGTACAGTAGTAATGTAACAGTAGTACAGCATTTGCAGCAGCAGTAGTAGTAGCAGTAGTAGCAGCAGCAGCAGTAGTAGTAGTAGTAGTAGTAGTAGTAACAGTAGTAACATTAGTAGTAGTAGTGGCAGCAGCAGCAGTAGTAGCAGCAGCAGCAGCAGCAGCAGCAGCAGTAGTAGCAGCAGTAGTAACAGTAGCAGCAGCAGCAGTAGCAGTAGCTGGTGGTACAACAAGCAGTAACAGTTTTATGCTGTGACCATTTTTGCAGGCAGCTCCGAAGACCTCAAACCATTGCCGAGCTACTCTACGCTGTACCAGGGACACAACTCCGCTGTCCTCGCCGCTCTTACCTCCCCTGCCACCTCCCACAGCACCCCCACCCTCCTCCCCATCTCCAGCCTCACGCCGCTGGGCAGGCAGATGACGTCGTCACTGGTCAATCACATGCCGTCTAGCAACGGCACCATCAGCAGTCCCTTGGATCGCGGCCTGTCATTGGATACCATGCTGATGAAGCAGGCCACGGAGCCTCCCTTCTCTCCGTCTCCTCCCAAAGCCATCCCCGTGTCGTCTGAGTACCAGAGCGAGACGGAGGCTGCCGTGCAGTCCCTGGACAACGCCGACATCTTGCAGCTGAAACCAGCCTCCGTGAACCAGACGTGACCAACGACCCGACCTGAACCGCTCCTGTAGTGTTTTCTTCTTCTTCTTCTTCTTCTTCTGTTGAACGAGAATAGAAAGACTATCATTATATGACTGATGGAAAGCAAGTGAGCCCGGATACGTAATTGTCTCTGTTTGTTTTAGTCTTCTCCGTGTGAGACCGGATACGTAATTGGCTATCTGTTTGTTTTAGTCTTCTCCGTGTGAGACCGGATACGTAATTGGCTCTCTGTTTGTTTTAGTCTTCTCCGTGTGAGACCGGATACGTTATTGGCTCTCTGTTTTAGTCTTCTCCGTGTGAGACCGGATACATAATTGGCTCTCTGTTTGTTTTAGTCTTCTCCGTGTGAGACCGGATACGTAATTTTCTCTCTGTTTTAATCTTCTGCGTATGGGAAGGGATACGTAATTGCCTCTCTGTTTGAGTCTTTTCCGTGTGAGACCGGATACGTAATTGCCTCTCTGTTTTACTCTTCTCCGTGTGAGACCGGATACGTAATTGCCTCTCTGTTCAGTCTTCCCCGTGGTCTAGTTCGCCACGGGTGAGCTCGGCTGGTGTTCATAGGATACCAGCAAAGAAGCCGCTTCGCCAACAGTTTAGTGAACACGTATTCCATCTTTATATCCCTGACCAGCGAGCCAACTTTGACAACAGTTCTTTTTACGAATAGATATGGCTAGTTATCTTGCATTCATTATCAAGTGTTCATTACTCTACCGCTCTGAAAAAAGAAACGGGGGTTGGGGTTGGGGTGGGGATGGGGGGGGGGGGGGGGGGGGGGGTGAGGGGGGTGGTAGCCTATACTATAACATTCTCAGCCGCCTACGGGACTGTGGTGATCCCCTTTATTTGTTCGGCGTTAGGCCTACAACAGCACGTTTCTTTTGACTGCATTGTCAAGCTACATTAGCACTTAATGACCATAGCGATCAGAGCGTGGACTGCTGGTCGTCGTTAGAAGAAGAAGAAGAAGAAGAGGAAGAAGAGGAAGATTCTGAAGTCAACAGCAGGACGAGCGACAACAACGACGACGAAGAAAATAACCTCACTGTGGTTGATGTCTCCATCTTGATTATGACACCTGGAGTTCACAACATCGGTTGATGTCTCCATCATGATTATGACACCTGGAGTTCACAACCTTGGTTGATGTCTCCTTCATGATTATGACACCTGGAGTTCACAACCTTGGTTGATGTCTCCATCATAATTATGACATCTGGAGTTCACAACCTTGGATGATGTCTCCATCATGATTATGACACCTGGAGTTCACAACCTTGGTTGATGTCTCCATCATAATTATGACACCTGGAGTTCACAACCTTGGTTGATGTCTCCATCATAATTATGACACCTGGAGTTCACAACCTTGGTTGATGTCTCCATCATAATTATGACACCTGGAGTTCACAACCTCGGTTGATGTCTCGAACATAATTATGACACCTGGAGTTCACAACCTCGGTTGATGTCTCCTTCATGATTATGACACCTGGAGTTCACAACCTTGTTCCTGGACTCAACCTGGCGAAATCTGCAGACCCTGACAGTGCATCACACAGAGAGACCGGAAGGAACTCTACCACTCCCAAGCTCGCCCCTATCGGGTCTTTCAACTGTCAGTCAGCCAGAGATCACTGACTACCGACGAAGGTCCTTTTTCTGCGTTCGAGCACGGTTCCGCCTCAAATGGTCAGTCCGCTGTCTGACTGAACGGTGTGGTCTTCAGAAGGTCCTCCCTGTTGCCCCACATCTCAGCTGTTCTTGAGGCCCCACATGGCCACTGCTGCGTTCTTGCTTCCCTGAAGAGGGCTGACCCACAGTACAGCTGTTCTTAAGGTGTTTGCCCCACGGGCCACTGCTGCCTTCTTGATGAGGGTTTGTTTGCCCCACAGGGCCACTGCTGCCTTGTTGCTTAGGGTGCGTTTTCCCAACAGGGCCGCTGCTGCCTTATTGCTTCCCTGAAGAGGGTTGCCCCACAGCACAGCTGTTCTTATGGTGTTTGTCCCACAGGACCATTGTTGCCTTCTTGCTTAGGGTGCCAGGGCCACTGCTGCCTTCTTGCTTAGGGTGTGTTTGCCCCACGGGGCCACTGCTGCCTTCCTGCTTTCATGAAGAGGGTTGCCCCACAGCACAGCTGTTCTTAAGGCATTTGCCCCACAGGGCCGCTGCTGCCTTATTCCTTAGTGTGCGTTTGCCCCACGGGGCCACTGCTGCCTTCTTGCTTAGGGTGTGTTTGCCCCACGGGGCCACTGCTGCCTTCTTCCTTTCATGAAGAGGGTTGCCCCACAGCACAGCTGTTCTTAAGGCGTTTGCCCCACAGGGCCACTGCTGCCTTCTTGATGAAGGTGTGTTTGTCCCACGGGGCCACTGCTGCCTTATTGCTTAGTGTGCGTTTGTCCCACGGGGCCACTCTGCCTTCTTGCTTAGGGTACGTTTGCCCTACAGGACCACTGCTGCCTTCTTGCTTCCTTGAAGAGGGTTGCCCCACAGCACAG
>JABMCL010000455.1:160000-172500 GCA_018857735.1 Alviniconcha marisindica
TTTTTTTTTTTTTTTGTTCTTTTCTTTTTCTGTTTGCTTTTGTTTTTTGTTTGTTTGATTTGGGTTTTTGTTTGTTTTTGACAATAGCTATTGCTCTTACTCGCCTTTTGTTCATGGCTGACTGCACGATTTCCCGGCTGACTGATTGTTTTATTGGCTGATTGTTTTATGGACGATTGTGTGGATGATTGGATTGATTGAAGAACTGCTGTTATTTCATTATTCGCTACTAATTGATTTTAGGTTTTGTCAGCAAACAAGGGGGTTAAAAGCGCTCGAATGATGTCATGCATCTCTCTCCCTCCCTCCCTCCTCCCCCTCCTTCTCTCTCTCTCTCTCTCTCTCTCTCTCTCTCTCTCTCTCTCTCTCTCTCTTCCTCTCTCTCTCTCTCTCTCTCTCTATTTGTTTATTAATTCTATTAGATTATTCTGTTCAATATTCAGTAATTCCTTCTTTTTTTTAAATCTTTTTTTTTTTTAATGTCCTATTTAATAATACTGCTTTTTTCTCTCTTTTTTTCCACTTATTTTCTGGTTATATTTTTTGTGTCTACTTATATTAATTTCGAGTCTTGTCTCATCCAGGTTTTACATAATGCATTCGTAAATCAGGTCTCTTTTGTTGTGTCCCTTTAAAAAAAGGAAAAAAAAGAAAGAAAGAAAAAAGTGACGTCATTCAAACGCGATCAACATCTTTTGTTTCTTGATTCGTATGTGTTCGTCTGCGTGTGTTTTTTACGTCATTTCTTGAAGCTGTCGTAGCTGATGAAAGTGTACATGCTTGAACTTTGCCAATCTGTGAGGGGCATAAATGTGTCCGTCATGGGCCTTTCTTAAGACTATTCATAAGGAAGATCACGTCGGGTTACGAAACCGAAAGCAAGACTGGGCACAGTATTGACCTGTGGTCATTAAAAATGACCCTAGGTCACGGCGGGTCACGTGATCGAAAGCGAGGTCGGGCTGTGCAAAAATGGTCAAAAACCCAGCCTCGTTTTCGATCTCACGACTTGCCGGGACCTTGCTAATCAAGAATGACTGCGGGTCAATGATGTATCTGAATAATTTTTTGTCTGTTTAATTAAACCAATACTGTGCCCAGCTGGATGACTGCGGGTCGATTATGTATCTGAATAATTTTTGTCTGTTTAATTAAACCAATACTGTGCCCAGTTGGATGACTGCGGGTCGATTATGTATCTGAATAATTCTTGTCTTTTTAATCAGACCAATGCTGTGCTCAATCTGCTTTCGATTTTGTCAGTGACCCTTGGCGACCTATCTCATTAAAAATGGCTCAGAGGGCCTAATATGTAAATGGTTGTGTGGAGTATCCATGTCCAGTTATTACGTGTGCAACAGACTATGCTTGGATGCGTGTTTAGTCATTATGTGTTTACTGACTCTTCTTGTGTCCATCTACCGACAATCATTAATGGCTAGCAAACTGTTCTTGCCAAGTAGAGAAAAACAACAACAACTATAGCAACGAAAAAAAGGGAAAATTTGCAAACTCATGTGTGTAAGGGTGAATGTTGCGTGCATTGTGTGTGTTGTGTGTGTGTGTGTGTGTGTGTGGTGTGGTGCGGGGTGTGTGTGTGTGTGTGTGTGTGTGTGTGTGTGTGTGTGTGTGTGTGTGTGTGTGTGTGTGTGTGTGTGTGCGTGGCTGTGTGTGTGTGGTGCGTGGCGTGCGTGCTGCTGGTGTGTGTGTGTGTGTGTGTGTGTGGTGGTGGGCGGGGGGGTGCTGTGTTTGTGGGTGTTGTCCTTGCGTTGGTGGTGTGGGCATTTTGTGTGTTGTTGTTTGTCCTGCGCGTGCTGTGAGTGTGTGTGTGTGTGTGTGGTGTGTGTGTGTGTGTGTGTGTGTGTGTGCGTGCGCGTGCGTGCGTGCGTGCGTGCGTGCGTGCGTGGCGTGCGTGCGTGCGTGCGTGCGTGTGTGTGTGTGTGTGTGTGTGTGTGTGTGTGTGCGTGTGTGTGTGGTGTGTGTGTGTGTGGCTTGGGGGGAGTCGGTCTGGGTTTGTAAGGTAACTAATAGTGATTTATTTGGCTGTCTATTTCTCTCCTGTCAGGCAGTGTTCTGTGCTTTACACTGCTCGAATGCAAATGGGTCGATGGCATGCCAAGTCAAGTACTTCTTTATTCCATTTAATGAAAAACGTGGGTGCCTCACATGAATAACAAACAAACAGAAATGTATACGTATAGAAGAATCGCAGTTCAATAGTGCACAACAAAAACAAACAGGATTGATACCACGAGGGTTATTAAATAAAATATTTAGATGTCACTTATAGAAATCCGTTGCAAAATAAATGGCAGTGCCACCAGCACTAAAAAAAAAATCTCTCATAGAATTAGATGTTGTGGAAATACTTTTTATTCTGGTGAACTAAATAACGGTGGGCTTTTAAAGAGGGCGTAGGCTATCATGGCAAACCGAAATGTGCCTAGTGTGTTTTCAAAATTACAAATAAGTCCAGTCTGCATATTGATTCGTATTGATTTGAATGATATAAATATAAAATCATTATTCACAACACACACACACACACACACACACACACACACACACACACACACACACACACACACACACACACACACACACACACACAGAGCCTGATCTGTTACTGATGCAAAGCAAACAATAACTGGTGTAGTGGTGTGGTGTTGTGTGTGTGTGTGTGTGGTGTGTGGTGTTGTGTTGTGTGTGTGTGTGTGGTGTGTGTGTGTGTGTGTGTGTGTGTGTGTGTGTGGTGGTGTGCGTGCGTGCGTGCGTGCGTGCGTGCTGTGTGTGTGTGTGTGTGTGTGGTGTGTGTGTGTGTGTGTTGAAATGTGCGTGTGTGTGTGTGTGTGTGTGTGTGTGTGTGTGTGTGTGCGTGCGTGCGTGCGTGCGTGTGGTGCGTGCGTGCGTGCGTGCGTGCGTGCGTGCGTGCGTGTGTGTGCGTATGAGTGTTGTCTGTTTAGGTAGTGTGTACATTATCATATTATTTGACAAGACCTTGTTTATAAACAAAAAACGAAAGAAAAAAAACTAACAAAAATACGTGGATGAATATGATGATGACGATGATGATGATTGATGATGATGATAATGACGATAAAATTATGCATGGACAATACTCTATGGTGTGCGTGTACGCGCTTAGAATAAATAGTCACTCAAGACAGGATTTTGAGCTGTATAAACATGATGATGATGTGGCGCTGTACGTCCTCACATGTCGGACTGACGTATTAGGGACAACTGTATGTAAACACTTTATTTATTTTATTATATTATTACTACTATTATTATTATTATTATTATTATTATTATTATTATTCTATTATTACTGTTATTATTTCTACTACTACTACTACTACTACTACTACTATTACTACTACGCCTAATACTGCTACTGTTTATAATGACATGATGTGTGATCTGATAGTGATAAGGAAGGAATGGATCCGATTTGCGTGTAAGGGGAAAAACTCTGTATAAATAAATTGATGGCAGTTTATTATGTAGTTGTTTCCCTTGCATCTATGGCCCCGCAATTTTCCGTTGGTGTGTGTGTGTGTGTGTGTGTGTGTGTGCGCGCGCGCGGTATGTGTGTGTGTGTGTGTGTGTGCGCGCGCGGTATGTGTGTGTGTTTGTGTGTGTGTGTGTGTGTGTTTGCGCGCGCGCATTATCAGAGTCGTCAACACCATCATGTCACCATCAACATTACCACCACCACCACTACCACCACCGTCCACGTCGTTGTCGCCATCAACCATACCACATGCATGAATGGCGACGACAGGATGCCTGCCTGCCCGCCTGCCTGCTTGTGTGCGTGCGTACGTGCAAGTGCGTACCTTACAAAGAGGTAGAGACGAACAGACAAACACAGTGGCGGAGAACAAAGTGCTTGTTCGTGCTCTAACGAGGAGAAGCAAACCCAAAACCAACAGAACTCGTGGAAAGAAGATTTGGCCAGTACCAAGCGCACCGTCCACGACCCGATCTCAAAGTCAAACACTAAGAAAGAACGGATCATCGTTTGCCTCTCTCGCCGATAGCTGTTCTACTGATCTGCATAATTTCACACCACAGTGCACACTTCAGTTAATACTAAGAAACTCTCGGTGTTGGTCCACAACAGGGCTGACCTACGTTCGTCAAACAAGGACCGCAATACACACACAGCTTCAGTGGTACAAGTATCAATCCCCCCCAACCCGCCTTACCCCCCCCCCCCCCCAGCACCCCCCCCCCTCCCCCCCCCCCTCTCTCTCCCACCTGCACCTTCTTCATGAGGGGCAATGGTTTAAATGAATAAAACCTCACTCTCTATGTACCGTCAACGTTTCACTCACTCATTCATGACTATGGTGTGTGTGTGTGTGTGTGTGTGTGTGTGTGTGTGTGTGTGTGTGTGTGTGTGTGTGTGTGTGTGTGTGTGTGTGTGTGTGTGTATGTGTGTGTGTGTGTGTGTGTGTGTGTGTGTGTGTGTGTATGTGTGTGTGTGTGTGTGTGTGTGTGTGTGTGTGTGTGTTGTTGTGTGTGTGTTGTGTGTGTGTGTGTGTGTGTGTGTGTGTGTGTGTGTGTGTGTGTGTGTGTGTGTGTGTGTGTACCTGTAATTTTGTATTTACTCATCAGTATAGCTTAGCAAGGACTAGTTGTTACACAGGCTTTGGACTGAACCTCAAGTTTTCGAGTTCGAGGTCTGTCAGTCTTTCTCTATGTCTCTCTCACCCTCCCCCCCCACCCTCCCTATCTTCATCTCCCTCTGTCCTCTCCTATATCCCCCCCCCCCCCTCCCTCTCTCTGGCAAATAAAACAAATCTGTTCGCGAAAAATTCTAAGCAGAAGAGGATCGACCCTATAGTTAAACAAAGAAATATCACGGGGCCTACCGGTAAGATTAGACTAGCAGCATTTCTTTACTTGATGTATGGCATATATGATCTTTCTTACTGTTGTCTGTAATGATGTTTCGAAAGCCACCCAAACACGCAGAGCTCAGGAGCTGTGTGAAAGTCGAGGTGGACGTCCTGGGCTCCCCGTCGCTAACAGTCCGTACGGTCTCTGTGGACGTAAAGCAACAGTGAACTGGAACATCTCAGAGCTCGAGAGCCGTGTGAAAGTCGAGGTGGACGTCCTGGGCTCCCGTCCCAAATAAATCTACGGTTTCTGTGGACGTAAAGCAACACTGAACTTTAACGTGGGAGTCACAGAGCTCAGGAGCTGTGTGAAAGTCGAGGTGGAATCCTGGGATCCCGTCCCAAATAAATCTACGGTTTCTGTAGACGTAAAGCAACACTGAACTTTAACGTGGGAGTCACAGAGCTCAGGAGCTGTGTGAAAGTCGAGGTGGACGTCCTGGGCTCCCGTCCCAAATAAATCTACGGTTTCTGTAGACGTAAAGCAACATTGAATTTTAAAGTGGGAGTCACAGAGCTCAGGAGCTGTGTGAAAGTCGAGGTGGACGTCCTGGGCTCCCCGTCCCTTATAAACCTTACGGTCTCTGTGGACGTAAAGCAACACTTCAACCAACAACCAGCACACGGCCGTCAGTGCCATTGTTTTGTGTCTCGCAGTCTCTGTCTGTGACGTCATAACCAAGGCCGACATAAGTAAACTTGGTGCTTAACGTCCACAGAAACCATAAGGCTTATTAGGGACGGGGAGAAGGGGGAAGGGGGTAGGAGAGAGGGAGATTGTGGTGTGTAAGTAAAGTAAGTAAGTAAATGGTGCTTAACGTCCACAGAAACCATAAGGCTTACTAGGGACGGGGAAAAGGGGAGAAGGGGGTATGGAGGTGGATAAGTAAGTAAACATGGTACTTAACGTCCACAGAAACCATAAGGCTTATTAGAGACGGGGAAAAGGGAGGGAAAGGGGTATGGATGTGGGGGAAAAGGGAGATTATATACCTACCGCTACACCGTCACCACCAGAATGACTTCTGCATTAAGGTGGGCAGCGATGAGAGCCATTTTAATATTTCATAATTGTGAAGGACAAAGTCACAAGACAGT
The DNA here is from genome assembly GCA_018857735.1 of Alviniconcha marisindica. NCBI lineage: Eukaryota > Metazoa > Mollusca > Gastropoda > Provannidae > Alviniconcha > Alviniconcha marisindica. Next base: position 166,009 of record JABMCL010000455.1, read on the forward strand.
GTCCACAGACCACAACATTTGAAGAGAAACGACAGCCGAAGCGGATTCGAGCCGAAGTCCCTCCGCTTACCAGCCTAACGCCTTACTGCTGGGCCAAACCGGTTCACAGGGAGCCCAGAACGGCCACCTCGACTTTCACACAGCTCCTGAACTCTGTGTTACGAGCCAAACGTTTCCTGCCCTTCGTTCAAAAAGGTCAAACCAACATGGCAGTAAAATATATCAGCAACAAGATTTCAAACCAAGAATAGCAACAACAGTAATTCGTTCAAATTCTGTTCTGCGCCACTTTATTGTACTTCTGACATTGCAAGCGTGATACATATTGCTCATTACAACGTACGCTAGACTGTGCATAGAACAAGTGCTATGGAGAACCTTTCTATTCAACCCAAATGAACTGTTACAGCACAACAGTGAAACATGTGTAAACAGTAAACAGTCAGGTAATCCAAAATATATAAAAAATATCAATAATTATTACCATGGTCCCTTTGTGTTACATGTAACAATACTATAAACCAAAAAAATATCACAGGCTATGGAAGATATCAACGATGGGATCAAACTACAAGCGCACGCGCGCACACACACACATTCACTCACACACGCACACACACATTCACTCACGCGCACACACACACGCACACACACATTCACTCACACACACACACACACATTCACTCGCGCGCACACACACACACACACACACACACACTGTGACAAAACAAAACAAAAACCAAAAAAATTACATACTGAACACAGACATTTACATGTACCAACATTATCCCAGTTCAAAACTCACCTGAAAACTCCTGTTTTCCCAAACTTTCCAGTAGTACTTTGTCTGAAAAAAAAGGTGGCGTACGTGTCTGTGTATGGCTTGCTGAATGTAGGTGGATGCATGTGGTTGGGAGACGGTGGGAGTGGGCGGTGGGGCTGGGGGTGGGGGGATTGGGGAGGGGTAGTTGGGGGAGGGGGGGTGGAGCATGAGAGATCCAGACAAGAGAAGGGACATGGGGTGGGCGAGAAGACAGACTCAATTTGTTTTTTGTTGTTGAGAGTACTGATCATTTAATAGCAGATGTATTTGAGTGGACGAGTGGGAACTGGTGCATGCATGCCAGTGTGTGTGTGTGTGTGTGTGTGTGCGTGCGTGCGTGCGTGCGTGCGTGCGCGCGTAGATATTGTTTGCTAGGTGATAATGGTAGGCTACAATATTTAAAGTTTTGTTTGTTTGTTGAAATGTATGCCTTGTGGTTTTTGTCACAATCTGTACAGCACCGTGAGTTTAACTCAAGTTAGACAATAATGCATCGTAAGAATTATTCATTATTAAATATATTATGATGAAATCATCCCAACTAAACTAAGAAAAAGACAACTATAATCAAGTTGCAGAAGAAGAAGAGGGATGGGGAAGAGCAGAAGAAACGTAAACGAAGCAGTAGAGATGGAACCACAAAAGCTGATGTGGGAGGTCATAGCTGTCAACCCATTTTGGGAGTAAGCCTTAGTCCAGAGTTCGTGAACTGGTATTTCCCTTATGCAGGCCGGGGTCTTTTTGTTTTTCGCTGGTAGCAGCGGCATTTTGAATTCCAACCGGCACGTGTGGCAGTGGAAGGAAGAAGCAATGTTGTGCGAAATACACATGCGCGACTTCAAATCTCACTTGCGACGAGATTTCTTAATTAGCCTATTGCACTAAGCCAGCCAGTGTGCATTTGGCGATGGCATGTGTCGGCTGCTCGTTCGACAGTTTTTCAATCTTTTAGCTCAGTTTAAAACAAAAACAAAATCTCATGAAAATTACATTTTCCTGTATCCATTTTCCAATACGGCTGGGTTGACAGTGACAGGTATGGGAGATGATCAAAAATAATTTATATACACGCATTGAAAAATAAGGCTCGTCAAAAGTTCCCAAGAGAAATTTAACCTAATTATCTATCTAACCTCTTCGAGGCTACATCGAGAAAATTTCTAGTAATGTTAAAATGCTTATTCCTCAAAAAAGACAACTCTCGAACCATATGCGATGATGGATTGAAACACATAAAAGGTTCAAAAGAACTCTTATTTTTTAGGACACAATCTGCAAATTTCTGGGGTAATCTCCTTTGTCAAGCTACAAAGCGACAATTAAACAAGAGTTAAACAGTGAAAAAATGATGAAAAATTATATGAGAAAATTTGCAGATTGTGTGTTTGTGTTCTGATAAATAAGCATTCTTTTGAACCTTTTATGCGTTTGAATCTTGTTTTAGAATGCTAGACGTCATTCTTGTTTAAGATTATTTTTTTCAGTGATGAACTGATCAACTTACACACACCCGATTTCTAACCTAGGGATTCATCAACTTACCTACCCCCAAAAATCTGAAACAAGAATGACTGCTAACGTTCTAAAGCAAGATCCAAACACATAATAAATCTTACGTATACCCAGCTTCTAACCTAAGTCCAAAGGCTTCAACCCTGGCAGCCACCACTATAGGCATACTTATAGATGATATTTGAAAGCACTGGTATGTAGATTTTCTTCTTCTAAGTAATGCTAATAGGGAATATATATTATATAGTGTACTTTTAGTGGCCCAGAGTGCTTTACAACTTAATTCCTGATAAGTACAGACTGCATAAACACTGACACAAGAGGGGAAAAACAAAACAAAAACGGAACACAAGATAACCATTACAATAAATACAAAGCAATCCTCTCGTCATCAGTTCTGTGTGCTTACTTTGATTCAGGCTAGGGATTTTTTATTAAGTTCTATAGCTGAGTGGATGGAGATAGGGCACGTGAGGTAGCAATACAGATTATCTGTATAGCGCACCTATACACCCCTGTACTGTATGCACACTGACACACATACAGATTATCTGTATATCGCACCTTTACACCCCTGTACTGCACACTGACACAAATACAGATTATCTGTATAGCGCACCTTTACACCCCTGTACTGCACACCAACACAAATACAGATTATCTGTACAGCACACCTTTACACCCCTGTACTGCACAACAACACAAATACAGATTATCTGTATAGCACACCTTTACACCCCCGTACTGCATGCACACTGACACAAATACAGATTATCTGTATAGCACACCTTTACACCCCTGTACTGCACCAAAACAAATACAGATTATCTGTATAGCACACCTTTACACCCCCGTACTGCATGCACACTGACACAAATACAGATTACCTGTATAGCACACCTTTACACCCCTGTACTGCACCAAAACAAATACAGATTATCTGTATAGCGCACCTTTACACCCCCGTACTGCATGCACACTGACACAAATACAGATTACCTGTATAGCACACCTTTACACCCCTGTACTGCACCAAAACAAATACAGATTATCTGTATAGCGCACCTTTACACCCCCGTACTGCATGCACACTGACACAAATACAGATTACCTGTATAGCACACCTTTACACCCCTGTACTGCATGCTGACACAAATACAGATTATCTGTATAGTGCACCTTGACACCCCTGACAGGTAATCTGTATTTGTGTCAGTGTGCAGTACCAAACTGACACAAATACAGATTACCTGTATAGCGCACATTTACACCCCTGTACTGCACCAACACAAATACAGGTTATCTGTATAGTGCACCTTTATACCCCTGTACAGCACATTGACACAAAGTCATCACTATTTCCCTAAAAAAAAAAAAAATATGGTGATTTTGTCTTCCACCTTATCCTGTCTCATCTCATGCATCTATAATTCATTGTCATCTTGATTTCTTAACTTGCCAACAGTTCCATTTCAATCTTTTGTCCCCTGACAGTACATGTGCATGTAGTTTACTGCACTAAGCCAACTTAAAACCCACAGATCTTCACAGCTGCTCCATTTGAATCTCACAAAACATACAACAAACAGAATTTGCTGAAGCATAAACAAATGGGCACACTTTTACATGATTCGCTGAAGAATTTCCAGTTTTATGCTTTAAATGAAAAACATAAAAACAGAAATTCTTTCGTAAATTTTACATTGGCAAGAAGCATGCGTACACTTTTTCAGGATTTGCAAAATAACTTTTCATTTTATGTTTTAAGACATAAAGCATAAAGCTAGAAATTCTTTGGTAAATAAAAACATAAAACTAGAAATTCTTTGGTAAATGTTACAATAATGCCATGTACACTTTCTCAGGATTTGCAAAACATAAAACCAGGAATTCCTTGGGATTTTTTTTACAATAATGGCAAGAAGCATGTGTACACTTTTTCAGGATTTGCAAAAGAATTTCTAGTTTTATGTTTTAAAACATAAAACATAAATCTAGAAATTCTTTGGTAGACAAAAACATAAAACAGACTAGAAATTCTTTGGTAAATGTTACAATAATGCCATGTACACATGTACACTTTCTCAGGATTTGCAAAAGAATTTCTAGTTTTATGTTTTAAAAACTAGATTTAAACTACTAGTTATTAGTTAAAGCTACTAGTTTTAAATTAAAAACCTAGAACTAGAAACTCTTGGGTAAATTTAAAAAACGATGCCCAGCAGTACACATGGGCGAATCAATGGCCTGCTATGCCTCTCATCTTCAAAGAGTTACATAAGACATTGACAATGCTTCGGTCTTCATATTCAGTTACCTACATATAGACACGTACAGTCTTGATACAGCTTTACAGATCAATGGCCTGCTATGCCTCTCATCTTCAAAGAGTTACATAAGACATTGACAATGCTTCGGTCTTCATATTCAGTTACCTACATATAGACACGTACAGTCTTGATACAGCTTTACAGATCAATGGCCTGCTATGCCTCTCATCTTCAAAGAGTTACATAAGACATTGACAATGCTTCGGTCTTCATATTCAGTTACCTACATATAGACACACGTACAGTCTTGATACAGCTTTACCATGCAAAGACTACCATGATATTTCAAGTGTTTATTTATTTATTTATGTATTTATTTATGTATTTATTCATGTGAACATTTGTTGAGTGCCTCATCTCATGATGGGTCCCAAGCACCCCGCAATGACAACTCTGGCGCTGTTCTCTTCTTCCAAGCAGATCCACTGCGCTCTAGTCGTATGCAGCTTTGAATGAATGACAGTAGCTCCACACAGTGTGTTCCAAATATCCGTCAACGTGGTTACAGCACTGTTTTCGTTGTTACATGGCTGGTGCCGTTTGAAAGTGCTGCTGTCTTGGCACAAGTTCTGCATACACCATACAACCATGCACCAGTCTACTGAGTCACGTTATTCAAAGCCACATGCATAGGATACATGTATGTGTGTTTAGCTGTAACCTGCCACCAAGTTCTGCATACACCATACAACCATGCATCAGTACCACCAAGTTCTGCATACACCATACAACCATGCACCAGTCTACTGAGTCACGTTATTCAAAGCCACATGCATAGGATACATGTATGTGTGTTTAGCTGTAACCTGCCACCTACACTTCTGGCAGAATGACTGGATCTTTACATTCTACTGGGGTAACATGAGGGTGGAACAGATACTGAAATAAGAATCAGCACAGAAAGTTGACCCCAGAGAAGAAAATTCTCCTGCCACTCCTGCTGGGACTCGAACCTGAGACCTTTCAATCGTGATGAGTCTGTCGCTCTACATCTTAGCTCTCCCCATTCCCCGTGTGCAATCCATATTCAAAGACAACCTGTGCTGAAAAGCTTCAACAGACTGCACTAAACACTGCTTTCATCTCACTCCCAGACCTGCGCTAAAAAGCTTCAACAGACTGCACTAAACACTGCTTTCATCTCACTCCCAGACCTGCGCTAGAAAGCTTCAACAGACTGCACTAAACACTGCTTTCATCTCACTCCCAGACCTGCGCTAGAAAGCTTCAACAGACTGCACTAAACACTGCTTTCATCTCACTCCCAGACCTGCGCTAGAAAGCTTCAACAGACTGCACTAAACACTGCTCTCATCTCACTCCCAGACCTGCGCTAGAAAGCTTCAACAGACTGCACTAAACACTGCTCTCATCTCACTCCAAGACCTGCGCTAAAAAGCTTCACAACAGACTGCACTAAACACTGCTTTCATCTCACTCCCAGACCTGCGCTAAAAAGCTTCAACAGACTGCACTAAACACTTCCTTCATCTCACTCCCAGACCTGCGCTAGAAAGCTTTAACAGACTGCACTAAACACTGCTTTCATCTCACTCCCAGACCTGCGCTAGAAAGCTTCAACAGACTGCACTAAACACTGCTTTCATCTCACTCCCAGACCTGCGCTAAAAAGCTTCAACAGACTGCACTAAACACTGCTTTCATCTCACTCCCAGACCTGCGCTAAAAAGCTTCACAACAGACTGCACTAAACACTGCTTTCATCTCACTCTCAGAAATGCTGAATAGTGGAGTAAGTAAGTAACTTGGTGTTTTACGCCCAGTCAACCATTAGGGTTATATCAGGGTGAATGAACTGTGGAGAGA
>JABMCL010000455.1:180000-187500 GCA_018857735.1 Alviniconcha marisindica
GCTCCTGTTTCAGCTCACAGAACTGCTCCGCAATACTGCTGAACCAGGGCGTCGGCTTCCTTGTACGACTGTGCAACGGCAGAGAGGGGCGTGCTTGTCAAGGACAGAACAGAGATGGTTACTGTAGTCACTGATAGAACTGATTGTGAGACAGCGTGAGAGAGATCTTGTTTAAAGGCGCTGGTGTCAATCTTTTTGAGGCATCGGTACGAAAAGTTTCAGGTTTTTGTACAGGTACAGATACATCAAGTTTGCACAAGATGGCTGTGTGGTCAGCTGTTAGTCCATGGTGTAGTTTTGTGGAAATGAGGATGTTATCACTTTGCTTGGAAAACACTAAGTCCAGCAGATGGCCTTGGTTGTGAGCAGGTTCAGAAACGGACTGGGTTAGGTTAAACATGTCTGTGATATCGTGTAGTTTTCTGGAGTTGTTGTTTTCTATGTTTTCAAAATGAATGTTAAAGTCACCCATAAGGAGTGTTTTGCCAGGCAGGCTGTCAGAGTGTTGAAGGAAGTTGGAAAACTGATCGAAAAAAAATTGGGGTCAGAGAATTTGTTCTTTTTGCTGGGTGGAGGGCGGTAGATACAGAACAAGTCGGTTAGCTGCTTGTTGTAGGTTTGAGTCAGCTGAGCGGTTTCAAAGCAGGGGTGCTGAACAGGAAAGGACGAAGTGGTAGCGACTTGCGGCTTAAGAGAGTCCCTTATGATGCAGGCGATGCCCCCGCCTTTTGCGCCGGACCCCTGCAGAGCGGGGGCAGGAGAGGGCCGAGTACCCAGGTGAAGCCAGGTCGGTGATCTTGGCCTTGTCACCGGCAGGCGCAGCCAGATCTCCGTCAGCAGCATGATGTCTGATGTTGTTGTCCTGAATGAAGGTGAATATGTCGGACCTCCTCCTGGAAGTGCCGACGGATCTTGCATTGAAGAGGCAGACAAGGAGTGTGTTTTCGGCTGAGGAAGAACTAAGGGGAATGTGAAGCAGCTGTCTGTGAGGGGGACGCAGCGGAGCGCTGAGCGAGGAGGCTGAGAGGTCGTCACGGTCACTGGGTGGAGAGGCAGGTGGTCGTCACGGTCACTGGGTGGAGAGGAAGGTGGTCGTCACGGTCACTGGGTGGAGAGGAAGGTGGTCGTCACGGTCACTGGGTGGAGAGGAAGGTGGTACGGAAGTGCTGTGTTGACACTCGTCAGAGTGAGGGAGGAGAGCTGAACTGAAATGGTTAAAGTCAAGCTCGGCAGGCTGACGACAGGGGGTTGGGGAGCTGGAAGAATCAGATGGAAGTCGATCACAAAAACCGATCACTTTGATCTTCCTCCGTTCATTCTTCCCTCTTCTCGATCGGCATGGCTTTCTGGGCACGTTTCTCGCAATGCCGAGATGTGGTAGACGTGCGATCAGCTGGGGGGAGAGGAAGGAGGGGGGAGGTGCGGCAGCGGTTTCCAGAGACAGAAGATCATGTCGAGTGTAGCGGGGGACAGGGGCGGCACAGGTGGCAAACAACTCTTTCTTCCCTGTGTTGTGTAGTTCACGGTTGTTACGACGCACGGCTGCACTGAACACGCTGTCACTGAACACAGGCTCAACATGACCGGCTGGCGGCAAGCGTTGTAAAACAGAGAGCAGAGTCAAGACTTGCAGAAACAGAGCAAGGCCAACTGTCCTCACTTCCAGTGGAAGTGACACACAAAAGTGGTACCACGATAGCGGCCACATCACGAGGAACAATGCTATCACGTCAACTAATCAAACCAGGAGACTAATCAAGCGAAATATGCAATAATTAGCAGAGCAGATGCAACAACGCCTGTAAGGGCGCGTGAACACTACTCAGTTCAGAATGACCAGGATCTTTCACATGCAACTGTGGTAACATGGGGGGTGAAACGAATACCAAATTAAAGAATCAGTGCAGAAAGCTGACCCGGGAAAAGAAAAATTCTCCCATCTCTCCGGCAGGGACTTGAACCTGGGACCATTTGATCATGGGTCCAATGCTCTAATCACTGAGGAACCGCACGCACACTGCTCTCTTTCAAAAAGGCTCAGGAAGTAAAAGCTTTGTGAACAGTCTCAAAGGACAAATAGTAAGACAAAAACTGATAACGATAAGCAACACAGCTACAAACCAGGAGTTTCCAATAGCTGAAAATCAGGTCTTCATTGGTCAACACGTTAGGCACACTGGTCATCCCGCTTGACTGGGCAGGCTGCAACAGAGGCACATGAAATCATCACCATGTTTGGTATGGTAGTCCTTGTATTGGACTGAGTAGGCTGTAAGTGTAAAACAGGCACATGAAAAACATAAAGTTTGGTACACCATCATCTCCCAGGCTGGTAGCACAGGCACATGAATTCATTAAGAATTGTTGGTACACTGGTTATTCACAGAAAAATTCCTGCAAACAATATAGCCTATTTGCCAAATGGGCCCCAGCAGAACTCTTCAGCACAAGAAAGCACAACATTTCCTAACATTGAGGGCAGCTTTTTTTTTTAATGCACTGGGTAATGTCCCCAATACAGCCAGCATGGTCAACATGCAGATGATATTTTACGTGATGAAATATGTTGCACATAGCTAAAAAAGACAAGAATGCAAATAATTCGTTTCTTTCACATTTATGCAATAATTAGTTACTTTCACATTATTTTATGCAGCAGCCAGCATGGTCAACATGCAGATGAAATTTTACGCGATGAAATATGTTGCACATAGCTAAAAAAGACAAGAATGCAAATAATTCGTTTCTTTCACATTTATGCAATAATTAGTTACTTTCACATTATTTTATGCAATAATTAGTTACTTTCACATTTTTGCAACAGTCAGTTACTTTCACATTTTTGTACTTGCAATGTAAAACTGACTGCTTGCTTGGGCCTAACTCCTAGAATGAGGTTGAACTGTTCAACAAACAAGTTCAAAAACCTTGTAAGTCATCCCTTCAGACTACACATGTTGAGGTGGAAGAAACATGTAACTCACCTACTTTTAACAGAAAACAGCTGTCATAATATTACCAACTTTTTTTTCCTTTTTTTTTTTACAACTTTCAAGCAGTTTGCATAAATTCAGAATTTTTCAAACACATTTTGTATGTTTTTCTCAAAATTTACATTTTCAGTTAAAAGACAACTCCAAGGTTAGGGGTGATTTTTGACACAATTTCCATTAAAGCTTGATGAGAACGATGATGTAGGTGAAACTGTGACCTGAGGGTTATAAATGCATGAAAAAAAGGATTTCTGTCGTACTGAAAGCGTCGCCATGATGCCCAAATCATGTGACCATATGCCTACTACGTCACTCTGGGGAGTCGCTGCAAAATAGCCAACACAAGCTCTGAAGACAAAACTGATACTTTGCCCGAGAGACCCACAAGGATACAGCCATATCAGTTTGAGCCTGTCAGGCAGGATCTTGAAAGAGTACCGGAACATCGTGTCAGCTTTGAAGCAAACCCCATGTGGTATTCCATGGGGTTTGCGAAATCGCACTCACTGAAGTGCTCGCTACACAAATGGGCGTGATGCGGCGCAGCAATAAAGTCAGCTTGTTTGAATTGTATAAATTTAATCCACTTTCACCTCACTGCGGGTCAATTGCGCAGGAGCTCGTGCATTGTTATACCTGGGGTCGTTTGCGAATTGTTACAGTTCGCGGCAACACGGTCGGCCTGCATAGTTAACTTTTTTGTCGACCACACGCATACACAGTTTACTGAAGAATCTAAGATGGCAACCGCACTGACTCCCCAGACTGACGTCACTTCCGGGAAAGTCACATGACTGATGGAGAACCCGAGACTGTAGTCTCAGCCAGCCTACAGAAAATAAAATTGATTAAAAACCCAATTAAACATTTTTTTTAAATTTTACTTCATTAAATCTGAAACTAGTGACTCATTTGTCAATCATTTCGATGGCCATTTTGCATACTTAAAAACCTTGGACTTTTACTTTAATGAGGTTTTAATCAGTCACTGCCGAGACACAAGATGCATCCCGTGACATGAGCCACTCACCTCAGCTCCGTTCTCCTCTCTATCATTGTCTGGTGTTTCTGCATTCACGCTGGCACCGGATTTCCTTGGGGATGGTACAGGAACAGTATCACCAGTATCCAAAGCCCCATTACCATCACCACCACCACCACCACCATCATCAGCTTCCTTGTCGTCCTCGCTGGTCTGTGTGGTTCGTGAGCTCAGCCGCCGGTAAGCAGAGAACCTTCTGCGATTGGTGAAGTTGTGAGTGGACTGGAGAAAGGTGCCGCCCATTGTCACGTCCTCGTCACTGTCCTGGTTGGTTGTGTCGTCCCACAAGAACCACGACTCTGGATAGAATGACATCATTTAAAAAAAAATCCTTTCTTGTCTGGTTTGGGAATAATTCACGCACACACACACACACACACACACACACCTCTCTCTCTCTCTCTCTCTCTTTCTCTCTCTTTCTCTCTCTCACTTAGGCTAAAGCCTTTAAATATGGTCATTGCCAGCCTCAAGCTATGTTAGTTTGGCAATGTCCACTTCTAACCCTGTCAGTATGTGGTCCTCAAATGGTATGAGAATGTGTTTGTGTGCCTGTGTGTGTGTGTTTGTGCGTGCGTGCGTGCGTGCGTGTGCATGTATGTGTGTGTGCATGTGTGTGTGTGTGTGTGTGTGTGCGTGTGTGTGTGTGTGTGCATGTGTGTGTGTGTGTGTGCGTGCGTGCGTGCGTGCGTGCGATGCGTGCGTGCGTGCGTGCGTGCGTGCGTGCGTGTGTGTGTGGACAGAAGGAACTTGAAGGATGCACTATGCTGGCATATCCACATATCAGTTCATTCCATACTATGCCAGTGCTAATGCTATACACAAGCACACACACACGTATCCTCACACCATTTGAGAATAGCGAACCAACGGGGCTAAAAGTGGATATTGCTGTTAGTTTAACATTCAGCTTTGAGAACATTCTGTGGGTGGGCAAAACGTGTGTGTGTGTGAGGGCGGGATGGGGGGGGGGCAGGGGGGTGGGGGGGGGGGGCAGGACTTCCTGTCATGTCTATAACTCTGAAAGGGGGGGGGGGATGGGGGAACTTACACAGACTTGTGAAACATCTGAATGTTTTTGACTTGTCCCAAGGGATTTCACACATATTTAGTACTTTGGGATTAATAAAATAAATAAAAATATAAAATAAAAACCACCTCATTCACAAACCTACAAAGGGTTTTTATTTTCTTCTGATTTTAATTTTCACACACACACACACACGCACACACACACACACACAACCACACACACACACATATACAACCACACACACACACACACACACACAAACACACACACACACGCACACACACACACACACACACCACACACACACACACACACACACACAGAGTCACATACACACACACACACACACACACACACACCCAAGGAAAGAAAGAAACTAAGGAAACAGGCAAATATATTGATCTCACAATCACATCACTAGAAACTAAGGAAACAGGCAAGTATATTGATCTCACAGTCACATCACTTTGTCTTCAGAAAGAGTTCACCTCAAGGAGTCTTATTTCACACAGCCTCACTATACATAATGAAGTTGGCTGCAGATGTAGCCCTGTAAACTACAGATACCTTCCAAGGCATTCGCTGATGGAGATCCAGGACTGCTCCTCTGAATGTTGTACTGTTGCAGGCAGAAATCTTCATATGACTTGGCATCAAAGTTCAGCTCTCGCATAAACCGGCGAATTCCTGCACAGACCAATTCCAGATAAAGGCTTCAATATAATGCAGACTAGTAGTAGTATAAACACCTGTACCACCATTCTGTAACAGCTAAGCAGACAACACAGTGGAATTCCTAACTAAACACTAACCTTTCGAGGGGTCACTAATTAATCTTTCATGATCATTCCACACATATTTACTACTTTGCGATTAAACACTATCTCATTCACAAAACTACAGTAAAAAGGATTTTTTTCTTCTATTTTTTTTTTTACACACACCAAAAACAAAGAAAACAAGCACACCACAGATTATTTATAAAAAAATATATAAAAAACAGAAGGAAAGAAAGCTGACTGCTAGTGTTCTGAAACAAAAACAAGATCAAAACACACACAGGTCAAACAGAACTTGAAAGGCTAAAAAGAAGGTTTAACACAAAAGGTTAAAATAAAGCACTGTTTTAGCTTAAATCTTTCATGCGCTTAACTAATACCACAGTGTAGCCTCAGTATGTAAATAGTACCAGTTTGTCCATGGATACATATTCATTAATTCAGAAGCACCTGCATTGGCCGCAGGTTTCAAATCTTCCTTCACCATGGAAACAACCAGTACAGGAGCAGCTAACACTATGCTGTATACATTTCATTATCATTATCACTATCTTATCTATGCGGTCTGTTAAGTGAGAAATATCCAGCTCTGTACTTAATGCAAATGTTTGGATATGGAAGCTTCATTGTTCAGGAGCTGTGTGAGAGTCGAGGTGGCTGTCCTGGGCTGTCCGTCCTAACGAGCCTTCTGGTTTCCGTGGACGTAAAGCTATATTGAACCATGCTTCAGCATTGGTCACAGCTTGTCCCTAATATGTCAACTGACATTTGAGGACATACATTAAGCATCACTTCATCATCATCATATGGAAGCTGTCCATCACCAGGACAAACAGTAATCCTGTTCATGAAAAAAAGAAAAAAAAAGAAAAAGAAGAAAAAGCTGCCAGTCTATCTTTTTATACACTGTATCATCAGAAATTACCAGTTAACGTGAACCCTGACACTGCAGAATGGGAATCAATCAAACAATCAATCTGACACTGCAGAGTGGACAGAAAATAAATACATACTAAAAGAAAGAAAAAGCTGCCAGCTGATCTTTTTATACACTGCATCAACAGAAATTACCAGTTAACGTGAACCCTGACACTGCAGAGTGGGAATCAATCAGTCAATCTGACACTGCTGCTCATAATCCTGACCTCTGACCCATGGTGTCCATCACACTGATGCTTGACAGACAGTACTCCTGTCTGTGAAAAAAGGAAAAAGCTGCCACTCCATCTATTCGGACACTGCACACCACTGCAGAGCTGACCCCCGGACAGTGACAGACTTGCATGCACTTATGTTCATTTAGGACCCCTGGACAGTGACACTGACAGACGTGCATGCACTTATGTTCATTTAGGACCCCTGGACAGTGACACTGACAGACTTGCGTGCACTTATGTTCATTTAGGACCCCTGGACAGTGACACTGACAGACGTGCATGCACTTATGTTCATTTAGGACCCCTGGACAGTGACACTGACAGACGTGCATGCACTTATGTTCATTTAGGACCCCTGGACAGTGACACTGACAGACTTGCGTGCACTTATGTTCATTTAGGACCCCTGGACAGTGACACTGACAGACGTGCATGCACTTATGTTCATTTAGGACCCCTGGACAGTGACACTGACAGACGTGCATGCACTTATGTT
>JABMCL010000455.1:195000-202500 GCA_018857735.1 Alviniconcha marisindica
TGCTTCGCTCGCAGCCGACGCTTTGATCCCTGCCAGCTGTGAGCTAGAGCTGTGGAGTTGGCTTTCCCTTTTCAAGTGTGGGCTCTGTGACCTTTGCCCGGCCGCGGTGGAATTTACAGCCTATGCGCCGTCTGTAGGACATGGGTACATGCGTACTTGCCACAGTTGGGTCGCTGTTGTTTGTTAGCTGTGCAGCCAGACTTGCAGGTCGTCAAGAGACTAGAGAGGCCGAGAGGGTGAGTGTTTCTCTGTCTCTCTGTGTCTGTCTGTCTCTGTCTGTCCGTCTGTCTGTCTGTCTGTCTGTCTGTCGTCTCCGTCCGTCTGTCTGACTCTGTCTCTCTCTCTCTCTGTCTCTCTCTGTCTGTCTGTCTGTCTGTCTAGTCTCTCTCTCTCTCTCTCTCTCCTCTCTCTCTTCCCCCCCCGTGTGTGTGTGTGTGTGTGTGTGAATCAGTCAATTCGTACATGCGAGTTTGGTTTTATCAGTGTCTGTTCAAGTGCGGTGTGTGTGTGTGTGTGTGTGTGTGTGTGTGTGTGTGTGTGTGATCTCAAGTACCATTTCTTGTGCCTGTGCTTGTAGAAGCACGGTCAGTCGTACTGCCCTGCGGAAACTAACTAAATATTTTACTACTGAGACTGATGAGTCAGTCGCAGTGCCGCGGCACGGCAAATTTAGCACAGTACTCGACTCTCCGCCATGTCAGAACACTGGACTGTCCACTGAACCTATCAACGCCACGTCAGAGCATGGGACTAGGGTGGAGGAGTGTCGAGTGGGGTGGGGTGAGATCAAACTCCAAGCACTGGTTTACGACATCCTTCCTTCAACCACTGCCGTATCAATAGTTACGCCGTAGATCAGTTCCAGAAAACTGTCAGCTAACGAGCAGTTTTTTTGTTCGGGTGCTCAAACAGTAGCCTAAGTTTGTTACAAACAACTCAGATTATATCAGACGTTTGTTTTATAACTGACCATGTTGCTTACGCTAGCTCAAATAAAACCAAAATCACCTGAATCGAGACGGAACTCTTTTTTTTTTTTTTTTAAACCCGGGGTGGATGCGCCTCATGTTTACGTGCGTGCTTGGGCGCTAGGTTGCTTCTACAGTCATAATTATCAGTACCCAAACCTTTCGGAGGGCGCTGACCGCGTCGCTGGACAGCTGCAGTGCGCGGAGATAAAGAGTGCCCCTTCAGTGGCGTAACCAAATGTGGCAGAGTTTGGAGGAAGGTGGCGGAAAGCGATGCTCGGCCGGGTGTGGGGAGAGATGAGACTGACTGACTCCTGACCGTGACTAGTTCTGGCTCAGTCTTGCAGTTTCGTTTACTGCCCCTCCCTCCCTCGAGTAACTTCACTCGACCGCGGTGACTGAGGTGCAACCTAGCTCTAGTCTCCTAAATGGTGATTTTGTTGTTTGTGTATTTATTGGCTTATGGACGAATTTGTGCCATTTTTAGCAGACACGTGCCCACACTGACTCGTTATTGACAAAGTTATTACGTCATTCGTATGGAAACTGTAAAAATTGACTGAGGTATGTACATCTTACTCAGTGAAAACCATTATGTTTTTTTGTTTTTGTTTGTTTTTTACACGGCCGGGCGGCGGCGGTGGCGGCGTGAGTGAGTAGTAGTGAGTAACGGCGAAGGTCGAGTTTTAATAATAATAATAATAGATAACTTTGTATAGCGCTATTCTCACACAAACACAAACTCACTGCGCCGTTTACAACACTCTCCAACATTTTCTAAGTGAAAAAAAAGAAGAACAAAATGTGTGGTTTTGTTAGAGTCCGACACTCCACTGTCCGTCTGGTGATTTTCTGAAAGCAGTGGCCAGAGAAGGTTAGTGACGTGGGCAGTCATTCTCTGTCCAAACAGTCTTATGCGTCGTACGTCTGGTGACCTTCCGAAAGCAGTGGCCAGAGAAGGTTAGTGACGTAGGCTGTCAACAAGTGGACATCTCCGTCACAGTCAGTAAAACTTGCAGACTGAGGCGGAATATTCATACGACGTGGCGTAGGCATAGCTGTCAACCTCTTTCGGGAGTAAACCTTAGTCCAGAGTTTGTGAACCTGCCACAGTATTTCCCTTATGCAGGCCGTTTTGTTGTTGTTGTTTTTTTGCTGGTGGCAGTGGCATCAGTTTTGAATTCCAACTGACATGCGAGGCAGTGGAAGGAAGAAGCAATGTTGCGCGAAATTCACATGCGCAACTTCAAATCTCGCTTCCAACAAGATTTCTTAGCCTATTGCACTAGGCCATGCATTTGGCGATGGCGTGTGCCAGCTAGCTGCTCATTCGACAATTTTTCAGTCTTTTAGCTCAGTTTAAAACAAAAACAAAATCTCTTGAAAATTTTGTTTTCCTGTATCCGTTTTCCAATATGGCCATTTCCCCCAAAATAATGAAAAAAAAGAAGAAAGTATTTTATACTGGTAAACTGTATGACGGGTTGACACTGAGGTATGGGTAGGTGACATTTTGAGGAAAGACCAGGCCAAACTGCACGGTGAGAGAACAAGTGCATTTATTTTTGCAATAAATGAGGATGTATCAGTGATCTTCATGGGAGATTGTGTAGCTACCATAGGTCTGTCTTGTATTTTCTCGCATGTCATGTGAGAGTTAGGTCGGAGATTCGAGTCAGGCCTTGTGTTGTTGTGTCAGGTTTATATCATGACTGTCTAAGGAGCGCAAATTAACTCCTTTTGTTTGTGACTCTTTAGTTTTGCGTTTGTTCGACGATTAAACTTTCGCTACTCGCTCCCCCCCCCCCTTTGTCCATCACCTTCCATGCAGCACTCAGTCGAAAACACGCAGTCGCACACTCCAAGCATCGCTTTTCCGCACCTTCCTCCAAAGGAAGGATGTCGTAAACCGGTGCTTGGAGTTTGACGCAGTCTCTGACCCTCCCCCTACCGCTCGCTCTTTCGCGCATTCTGTTCATATCTCGCAGTCAGACTGACTGACATTCCAGTACGGGCCGTTGACACCATTAATTATGACTTGGGCCAAAACAAAGGGGGCAGCTTTGCAGTTTAAACTTAGTTTATCGTTCATTCTTCTCTCTAAACACCATTTAACCTTGTTGCAAGGCCAAGATATTTATTGCTAACACTACGCTGAAACTCGTGACTCTAAATTTTAGACTGTCGATCAGGCGGATTTCTTTTTAACCGGGAGAATGTCTATGATGTTCCCAAACTCCAAGCACTGGTTTACGACATCCTTCCTTCAAGGAAGAAGGTGCCGGAAAGCGATGCTAGGAGTGTGTATTCCCCCTCTATACCGTCTACAGGGGAACATACACACGGGGAGTGCAGGTGGGGGGTGGGTTGGGGGTGGGAATAATGATGACCCCTTGAAACCAGTTGGGGGGTCGGCGGCAGGTTTGATCTCGAATCAACCACCACCACTGGTTTTGACCAGTGCATGACTGTATCACACACGATAGGCTGGCACGGCTGTTAACTGGTGTACCGCAGCGATATAACCCTCAGTAACAACCTAGAAATCAGGTGGTTCGCTTGGGAAATTCCGTATCAAAGGGCAGTCGTAATTAACATTTTCCGTATAAAGGGCACTTGTGTACTCATATTTTGGAAGTTCCTTATAAGGGCAGTCGTGCAGCGGTAATTTGGAAATTCCGAATATGGGCAGGCGTGAAGTGGTAACTTGGAAATGCTGAATATTGGCAGTCGTGTAGTAGTAATTTGGAAATTACGAATATAGGCACTCGTATAGTGGTAATTTGGAAATTCCAAATATGGGCAGTCGTGTAGTGGTAACTTGGAAATTCCGAATATGGGCAGTCGTGTAGTGGTAGTTTGGAAATTCCGAATAATTATGGGCAGTCGTATAGTCGTGTAGTGGTAGTTTGGAAATTCCAATTAATTATGGGCAGTCGTATAGTGATACGGGAAAATTCCTTATAAGGGCGTGTGAGGGAGACCGTATTTGTAAGCTTGGGTACTAATATAATAATGGATTATTTATCGCCTTCCATGTCGTAAAAGCCCGGGGCACTTGCAAATGGCTACATACGCGCATTTCATCACACACACACGCACGCACATCCCCACGCATGCACACACGCATGCACGCACGCACGCACGTGCACACACAACACACACACACACACACACACACACACACACACACACACCTCTCTCTCTCTCTCTCTCTCTCTCTCCACACACACCACCAGACCACACACACACACACACACACCACACACCGCGACGCACACACACACGCGACACCGCTGCAGCACACACACACGCACACGCCACACACACCCATCACGACACCACACACACACACCACACACACACACACACACACACACACACTCACACACTCTCTCTCCTCTCTTCTCTCTACACCACACACACAACACACACACACTCACACTCACACACACACACTCTCCCCTCTCTCTCTCTCTCTCTCTCTCTCTCTCTCTCTCTCACACACACACACACACCACACACCACACACACACACACACACTCTCCACTCTCTCTCTCTCTCTTCTCTCTCTCTCTCCACCACACACACACACACACACACACACACACACACACACACACACACACACACACCCCTCTCTCACACACACACACACCTACCTACACACACACCAACTACCACCTACAATCCCACTACTACCACTCTACACCCTATACTACACCACACTACTCACCCACTCTACCTATTCCCCCCTACTACCACCTATATAACCACCTAACTATCCTACTACCCCAATACCACTAACTATCCCACCTAACTATCCCACCTAACTAACCCACCTAACTATCCCACCTAACTAACCCACCTAACTAACCCACCTAACTAACCCACCTAACTATCCCACCTAACTATCCCACCTAACTATCCCACCTAACTAACCCACCTAACTAACCCACCCACTAACCCACCTAACTATCCCACCTAACTATCCCACCTAACTATCCCCTAACTAACCCACTAACTATCCCACCTAACTAACCCACCTAACTAACCCACTTACTAACCCACCTAACTATCCCACCTAACTAACCCACCTAACTATCCCACTTAACTACCCACCTAACTATCCCACCTAACTAACCCACCTAACTAACCCACCTAACTAACCCACCTAACTATCCCACCCAACTAACCCACCTAACTATCCCACCTAACTACCCACCTAACTATCCCACCTAACTAACCCACCTAACTATCACTACTAACCCACCTAACTATCCCACCTAACTAACCACTAATACCCACTTAACTAACCCACCTAACTAACCCACCTAACTAACCCACCTAACTATCCCACCTACCCCTAACTATCCCACCTAACTACCCACCTAACTAACCCACCTAACTACCCACCTAACTATCCCACCTAACTATCCCACTTACTAACCCACCTAACTATCCCACCTAACTAACCCCCAACACCCATACTAACCCACCAACATCCCTAACTAACCCACCTAACTATCCCACCTAACTAACCCACTACAACTACACTACTAACCACCAACTACCCACTAACTAACCCACCTAACTATCCCACCTACTAACTAACCCACCTAACTATCCCACTCCCTAACTAACCCACCTAACTATCCCACTTACTAACCCACCTAACTACCCACCAACTAACCCACCTAACTATCCCACTTAACTATCCCACCTAACTATCCCACCTAACTAACCCACCTAACTATCCCACTTAACTAACCCACCTAACTACCCACCTAACTATCCCACCTAACTATCCCACCTAACTATCCCACCTTGTTCATCTGTTCAGGTTGCTCATACAAAGGGTACGCATCGAGTGACGTGACTAGCCAGCCGCCATCGTCATGACGGAACTCTGCACTCTAGTGACGTCGGCTCTGCTGGTCGGGGTGATAGGACTGTTGGCTCTGTGGCACCGGTAAGGCGGCGCCATGAGTGTCAGAATTACAGTCATGGCATCGGTTGATGGATTTGGTAAGGCGGCGCCATGAGTGTCAGAATTACAGTCAGTGGCACCGGTTGATGGATTTGGTAAGGTGGTGTAATGGGTGTTAGAATCACAGTGTCAGTGCTTGGTGGATTTGGTAAGGTGGCACCATCTGTGCTAGAATTGCAGTGTCAGTGCTTGATGGATTTGGTAAGGTGGCACCATCAGTGTCAGAATTGCAGTGTCAGTGCTTGGTGGATTTGCTAAGGTGGCACCATGAGTGTCAGAATTACAGTGTCAGTGCTTGGTGGATTTGGTAAGGTTGCGTAATGAGTGTTAGAATTACAGTGTCAGTGCTTGGTGGATTTGGTAAGTTGGCACTCTGGGTGTCAGAATTACACTCAAGGTGGCACCATGAGTGTTAGAATTACAGTCAGTGTCATCGGTTGATGGATTTGGTAAGGTGGCACCATGAGTGTTAGAATTACAGTCAGTGTCATCGGTTGATGGATTTGGTAAGGTGGCACCATGAGTGTTAGAATTACAGTCAGTGTCATCGGTTGATGGATTTGGTAAGGTGGCACCATGAGTGTTAGAATTACAGTCAGTGTCATCGGTTGATGGATTTGGTAAGGAGGCACCATGAGTGTTAGAATTACGGTCAGTGTCATGGTTGATGGATTTGGTAAGGTGGCACCATGAGTGTTAGAATTACAGTCAGTGTCATCGGTTGATGGATTTGGTAAGGAGGCACTATGAGTGTTAGAATTACGGTCAGTGTCAGTGGTTGATGGATTTGGTAAGGTGGCACCATGAGTGTCACAATTACAGTCTGATGGATTTGGTAAGGTGGCACCATGAGTGTCAGAATTGCAGTCAGTGTCATCGGTTGATAGATTTGGTAAGGTGGCGTAATGAGTATCAAAATTACAGTCAGTGTCATGGTTGATGGATATGGTAAGGTGGCATCATGAATGTTAGAATTACAGTGTCAGTGCTTGATGGATTTGGTGAGGTAGCGTAATGAGTGTCAGAATTACAGTCAGTGTCATTTGTTGATGGATTTTGTAAGGTGGTACTATGAGTGTCAGAATTAGTGTCAGTGCTTGGTGGAATTGGTAAGGTGGCACCATGGGTGTCAATGTCAGTGGTTGATGGATTTTGTAAGGTGGCACCATGAGTGTCAGAATTACAATGTCAGTGCTTGATGGATTTGGTAAGGTGGCACCATGAGTGTTAGAATTACAGTGTCAGTTCTTGGTGGATTTGGTAAGGTGGCACCATGCGTGTTAGAATTACAGTGTCAGTGCTTGGTGGATTTGGTAAGGTTGCACCATGAGTGTCAGAATTACAGTGTCAGTGCTTGGTGGATTCGATACGTTGGCACCATGGGTGTCAGGATTACAGTCAATGTCGGTGCTTGATGGATTTGTTAAGGTGGCACCATGAGTGTTGGAATTACAGTGTCAATGCTTGGTGGATTTGGTAAGTTGGCTCCATGGGTGTTAGAATTACAGTGTCAGTGCTTGATGGATTTGTTAAGGTGGCAC
>JABMCL010000455.1:207500-210000 GCA_018857735.1 Alviniconcha marisindica
CCCTAATAAGCCGTACGGTTTCTGTGGACGTTAAGCACCATGTTTACTTACCGATGGGTCGGTCGAGTGAGGAGAGGGAAAACGACAGGTCAGTATGTGGAAGAGAAGAGGAGAGAAGAAGGGACAATTAGGTGTGTCTAAAGCTAATTAAGAGGTGTATCCCTCTGGACCAACGCCTGCAGAAAAGCTCTGGGGCTCAAAGAGGACCTGGTGCAGACAACCACCTTCATCAGTACCATCAAGTAGACATGGGGACATGCAGACAACCACCTTCATCAGTACCATCAAGTAGACATGGGGACATGCAGACAACCACCTTCATCAGTACCATCAGGCTAGACATGGGGACATGCAGACAACCACCTTCATCAGTACCATCAAGTAGACATGGGGACATGCAGACAACCACCTTCTTCAGTACCATCAGGCTAGACATGAGGACATGCACACAACTTCATCAATATCATCAAGCTAGACTTGGGGACATGCAGACAACCACCTTCATCAGTACCATCAAGCTAGACATGAGGACATGCACACAACTTCATCAATATCATCAAGCTAGACATGAGGACATGCACACAACTTCATCAATATCATCAAGCTAGACATGGGGACATGCAGACAACCACATTCATCAGTACCATCAAGTAGACATGGGGACATGCAGACAACCACCTTCTTCAGTACCATCAAGCTAGACATGAGGACATGCAGACAACCACCTTCATCAGTACCATCAAGCTAGACATGAGGACATGCAGACACCAACTTCATCAATACATCAAGCTAGACATGAGGACATGCACACAACTTCATCAATATCATCAAGCTAGACATGGGGACATGCAGACAACCACATTCATCAGTACCATCAAGTAGACATGGGGACATGCAGACAACCACCTTCTTCAGTACCATCAAGCTAGACATGAGGACATGCAGACAACCACCTTCATCAGTACCATCAAGCTAGACATGAGGACATGCACACAACTTCATCAATATCATCAAGCTAGACATGAGGACATGCACACAACTTCATCAATATCATCAAGCTAGACATGAGGACATGCACACAACTTCATCAATATCATCAAGCTAGACATGAGGACATGCACACAACTTCATCAATATCATCAAGCTAGACATGAGGACATGCCGACAACCACCTTCTGCATGAGGACATGCAGACAACCAACTTCACCATTAACATAAAACTAAACATCTGCATGAGGACATGCAGACAACCAACTTCACCATTAACATAAAGCTAAACATCTGCATGAGGACATGCAGACAACCAACTTCACCATTAACATAAAGCTAAACATCTGCATGAGGACATGCAGACAACCAACTTCACCATTAACATAAAGCTAAACATCTGCATGAGGACATGCAGACAACCAACTTCACCATTAACATAAAGCTAAACATCTGCATGAGGACATGCAGACAACCAACTTCACCAATAACATAAAGCTAAACATCTGCATGAGGACATGCAGACAACCAACTTCACCATTAACATCAGCTAGATGTCTGCATGAGGACATGCAGACAACCAACTTCACCATTAACATCAGCTAGATGTCTGCATGAGGACATGCAGACAACCAACTTCACCATTAACTTCAGCTAGATGTCTGCATGAGGACATGCAGACAACCAACTTCACCATTAACATCAGCTAGATGTCTGCATGAGGACATGAGGACATGCATGAGGACATGCAGACAACCACATTCTCCAGTACCATGAAGATAGACATGAGGACATGCAGACAACCAAATTCACCAACACCAGCCAAACAAGATATGAGGACATGCAGACAACCAACCTCACCAACACCATCAAGCTAGGTATTAAGTCATGCAGACATCCAACTTCATCAATACCACCAAGCTAGACATGAGGACATGCAGACAAGTATTCTTTAATTGTGAGGACATGCAGACTACCAGATTCACCAGGAACATCAAGCTAGACATGAGGACATGCAGACAACCAGCTTCACCAATAACATCAGCCAGACGTCTGCATGAGGACATGCAGACAACCAACTTCACCAATAGCATCAGCTAGACGTCTGCATGAGGACATGCAGACAACTAACTTCACCAATAGCATCAGCTAGACGTCTGCATGAAGACATGCAGACAACCAACTTCACCAGTAACATCAGCTAGACGTCTGCATGAGGACATGCAGACAACCAAATTTACCAGTACCATGAAGCTAGACCTGAGGACATGCAGACAACCAACTTCACCAACACCATGAAACTAGACGTCTGCATGAGGACATGCAGACAAGTATTCCTTAATTGTGAAGACATGCAGACAACCAAATTCACCAGTAACATCAAGCTAGACATGAGGACATGCAGACAACCAACTTCACCAACACCATGAATTGCAGACAACCAAATTCACCAGTAACATCAAGCTAGACATGAGGAAACGCAGAAGACCACCTTCACCAATACCATCAGCTA
>JABMCL010000455.1:217500-220000 GCA_018857735.1 Alviniconcha marisindica
TCCGCCTGTGTGTCTGTCTTCGGCTCTCTCCGCCATCTCCCCTTCTGTCTTCGGCTCTCTCCGCCATCTTTTCTTCTGTCTTCGGCTCTCTCCGCCATCTCCCCTTCTGTCTTCGGCTCTCTCCGCCATCTCCCCTTCTGTCTTCGGCTCTCTCCGCCATCTCCCCTTCTGTCTTCGGCTCTCTCCGCCATCTCCCCTTCTGTCTTCGGCTCTCTCCGCCATCTTTTCTTCTGTCTTCGGCTCTCTCCGCCATCTCCCCTTCTGTCTTCGGCTCTCTCCGCCATCTCCCCTTCTGTCTTCGGCTCTCTCCGCCATCTCCCCTTCTGTCTTCGGCTCTCTCCGCCATCTCCCCTTCTGTCTTCGGCTCTCGCCGCCATCTCCCCTTCTGTCTTCGGCTCTCTCCGCCATCTCCCCATCTTGTTCCAGAAATACGCTGTGATATCTAAGTAACTGAGAACTAAGATGGTTTGTTTCAGAAATACGCTGCGATATCTAAGCAACTGCGCACTCCAGTGGTTCGTTGCTATCATATCTAAGTGACTGAGCACTCCGTTGGCTTCTCTGAGAAATACACTGCGATATCTAAGTAACTGAGCACTCCAGTGGTTCGTTGCTATCATATCTAAGTGACTGAGCACTCCGTTGGCTTCTCTGAGAAATACACTGCGATATCTAAGTAACTGAGCACTCCAGTGGTTCGTTGCTATCATATCTAAGTGACTGAGCACTCCGTTGGCTTCTCTGAGAAATACACTGCGATATCTAAGTAACTGAGCACTCCAGTGGTTCGTTGCTATCATATCTAAGTGACTGAGCACTCCGTTGGCTTCTCTGAGAAATACACTGCGATATCTAAATAACTGAGCACTCCAGTGGTTTCAAATACAATACAATATACAATATAACTTTATTGCCAAGTGTCAATACACTGATTGCACGAGGAATGTTCTGTGGTGCCAGGTACACTCGTCACACATTCACTCCAACCATAAAACATTTAATTACAACAACAAACCATGGTTTGTTTCAGAAATTTGCTGTGATATCGAAGTAACTTAGCACTCTGATGGTTTCTTTCAGAAATATGCTGTGATATCTAAGTAACTGAGTACTACGATGGTTTGTTTCAGAAATACGCTGTGGTATCTAAGTAACTAAGAACTACGATGGTATGTTTCAGAAATATGCTGTGATATCTAAGTAGCTGAGCACACCATTGGCTTGTTGCTGTAATATCTAAGTAACTCAGCAATCCGATGGTTTCTTTGAGAAATACGCTGCCACATATAAGTAACTGAGCACTCCAATGGTTTAATAGTTTGAGAAATACGCCGTGATATCTAAGTAAGTCAGCACTACGATGGTTCCTTTCAGAAATACGCTAAGTAACTGGGCACTACGATGGTTCTTTGAGAAATACGCTGTGATATTTAAGTAAGAGAGAATTACGATGGTTCTTTGAGAAATACGCTGTGATATTTAAGTAACCGAGCACTACGATGGTTCTTTGAGAAATACGCTGTGGTATCTAAGTAAGTGTGCACAACAATGGTTTCTTTGAGAAAACGCTGCGATATCTAAGTAAGTGAGTACTACGATGATTTGTTTCTGAAATACGCTGCGATATGCAAGTGAGCACTACGATGGTTTGTTTCAGAAATACGCTGTGCTGTCTAAATAACTGAGCACTACGATGGTTTGTTTCAGAAATACGCTGCGATATCTAAGTAACTAAGCACTGTGATGGTTTCTTTGAGAAATACGCTGTGATATCTAAGTGAGCACTATGATGATTTGTTTCAGAAATACGCTGCGATATATAAGTGAGCACTATGATGGTTTGTTTCAGAAATACGCTGTGCTGTCTAAATAACTGAACACTACGATGGCTTGTTTCAGAAATACGCTGTGCTAAGTAACGGAGCACTACGATGGTTTGTTTCAGAAATACGCTGTGCTATCTAAGTAAGTGAGCACTACGATGGTTTGTTTCAGAAATACGCTGTGCTATCTAAATAACTGAGCACTACGATGGTTTGTTTCAGAAATACGCTGTGCTGTCTAAGTAAGTGAGCACTGCGATGGTTTGTTTCAGAAATACGCTGTGCTATCTAAGTAAGTGAGCACTACGATGGGTTTTTTCCAGAAATACGCTGTGCTGTCTAAGTAAGTGAGCACTACGATGGTTTGTTTCAGAAATACGCTGTGTTATCTAAGTAAGTGAGCACTACGATGGTTTGTTTCAGAAATACGCTGTGCTGTCTAAGTGACTGAGCACTACGATGGTTTGTTTCAGAAATACGCTGTGCTATCTAAGTAAGTGAGCACTACGATGGTTTGTTTCAGAAATACGCTGTGCTGTCTAAGTGACTGAGCACTACGATGGTTTGTTTCAGAAATACGCTGACTTCCTTCAGCTGCTGGTGGATGCAGAGAAGGAAGGGGAGGAGGAGAAGCAGGCTGTGGACGTTGAGATTGACCACACTGACCAACTGACCAC
>JABMCL010000455.1:230000-235000 GCA_018857735.1 Alviniconcha marisindica
CGATCAGTAAGAAGAAGATAGTTCAGGAGCTGTGTGAGAGTCGAGGTGGCCGTCCTGGGCTGTCCGTCCTAACGAGCCTTCTGGTTTCCGTGGACGTAAAGCTATATTGAACCATGCTTCGGCATTGGTCTCAGCTTGTTCCTAATATGTCAACCGACATCCGAGGACATTAAGCAACACAACCGAACCGATGTAAGAAGAACAGCAGTGCGTTAGGTTGCCTAGCGGACATCGTCGGTTCAGTTCCCTGCTACAATTCTCCTTTCTCTTCAAAACATTGTGATTAACGGAAAATGTCTTTTGACTTTGCTCCTCACAACAATTAATGAAACACTCAAAATGCCTCTTATCACTATCATTGGCGGGAGGTTCCACAATTACGATTTTTGTCAGGATAAACGTTTTTGTTTGTCGCGAGAAACATCTTTTTTGTCGCGACCAAAGACGTGTTTTGAGTTTGTCGCGAAAAAACTTTTGTCGTGATAAAAATCGTAATTGCGGCTGCCGACACCAATAATCCGCGGCCGAGTATGCAGGAGTCATTCAGTGTCAGGTGATGATCATTAGCATGTCGTTAGGGATTTAGATCCCTCCTTTCCACCTTCAGGAATCTGGGCCCCGCCAGTACCTCTCCGGAGACGACTCAGCGTAAAGCAAGTCTCAGAATCAAACACATGTGTGTGTGTGTGTGTGTGTGTGTGTGTGTGTGTGTGTGCGTGTGTGTGTGTGTGAGTGTGTGTGTGTGCGTGCGTGTGTGTGTGTGTGCGTGAGCGTGTATGTGGTTTGTGTGTGTGTGTGTGTGTGTGTGTGTGTGTGTGTGTGTGTGTGTGCGTGCGCGTGAGCGTGTATGTGTTGTGTGTGTGTGTGAGAGAGACTGTGTGTGTGTCTGTGTGTGTGTGTGTGTGTGTGTGTGTGTGTGTGTGTGTGCGTGGGTGAGCGTGTATGTGTTGTGTGTGTGCGTGAGCGTGTATGTGTTGTGTGTGTGGGTTCAAAAGAACGTTGTTTGTTAGGACAAAACACGACGTGCGAATTTTCGGGGTGATCCTCTTGACCAGGCTACAAAATGACACTTAGAAACAACAGTTAAACGGTGAACAATGAGACGGAAAGCTAAGCCACTTATCAGTTTTTGGTTGAGCTATGCTGTTTTCCCGAGCAGCGTCTCGGAACAATCGTAAATAATTTCAGGTAGCTTTGGAATTCTAGGAACACACGTAGCTCTGAAGTAAAGACTCTGTGATAAGATAAAGACGTCCAGACTCTAAGATAAAGTACTCTGTGTTTTATGTGTTCTTATGTTCACGTATTATACAGGGTGTTATTTTGCTGGTGTCCTTTATGCAGTCGTAAGGCAAATTTCTATGTTATTCATAGACAAAAAAAAGATTCTGGTTTCTGTAGCTTGTGTTAGCATATCGTGGAGCACTGATGGTGGAGTACATTTTAGATCAGTGATTGTCAGTGGGGGCACTGATCTTGGAGTACATTTTAGATCAGTGATTGACAGTGGGGGCACTGGTGGTGGAGTACATTTTAGATCAGTGACTGTCAGTGAGGGCACTGGTCGTAGAGTACATTTTAGAGCAGTGATTGACAGTGGGGGCACTGGTGGTGGAGTACATTTTAGATCAGTGATTGTCAATGAGGGCACTGGTCGTAGAGTACATTTTAGAGCAGTGATTGTCAGTGGGGGCACTGGTGGAGTACATTTTCGATCAGTGATTGACAGTGGGGACGCTGATGTTGGAGTACATTTTAGATCAGTGATTGTCAGTGGGGGCACTGATGTTGGAGTGCATTTTAGATCAGTGATTGTCAGTGAGGGCACTGATGTTGGAGTACATTTTAGATCAGTGATTGTCAGTGAGCGCACTTATCGTGGAGTACATTTTAGATCAGTGAGGGCACTGATGGAGTACACTTCAGATCAGTGACTGTCAGTGGCGGCACTGATGTTGGAGTACATTTTAGATCAGTGATTGTCAGTGGGGGCACTGGTGGTGGAGTACATTTTAGATCAGTGATTGTCAGTGGGGGCACTGATCCTGGAGTACATTTTAGATCAGTGATTGTCAGTGGGGACACTAATCCTGGAGTACATTTTAGATCAGTGATTGTCAGAGAGGGCACTGATGTTGGAGTGCATTTTAGATCAGTGATTGTCAGTGGGGGCACTGGTCGTGGAGTACATTTTAGATCAGTGATTATCAGTAAGGGCACTGATCTTGGAGTACATTTGAGATCAGTGACTGGCAGTGAGGGCACTGATCATGGAGTACATTTTAGATCGGTGATTGTCAGTGGGGACACTGATCTTGGAGTACATTTTAGATGAGTGATTGTCAGTGAGGGCACTGATCCTGGAGTACATTTCAGAGAGTGATTGTCAGTGGGGGCACTGGATTGATTGTCAGCTAGCTGACCGCCACAAACCTGCAGAAATGATTTGAGGCACGGCTTTTTAGTGTTGTTGTTGGTGTTGTTGATGCACGTTTAAAAATGTATTCGTTGACTTCAGGTTGTTTGTTTTTAGGTGACTGATTGCTTTTGAAGAAAATATATCTGCGTGATTACGTATCTGCCTCTGTGTGTGTGTGTGTGTGTGTGGGGGGGTGAGGGGGTCGTGCGTGCGTGCATGTGTGGGAGGGGGGGGGAGAGGCTTTCGGCCTAACTACCAAGGACAGTCCTTCTTAAGAGGTTCGCTATTTATACACTAACAGCACACACACACACACACACACACACACACACACACACACCACCACCACCACACCACCACCACACACACCACCACCACCACCACCACCACCACACACCACCACCACCACCACACACACACCACCACCACCACACACACACCACCACCACCACACCACCACCACCACCACCACCACCACCACCACCACCACCACACACACCACCACCACCACCACCACCACACACCACCACCACCACCACCACCACCACACACACCACCACCACCACCACCACCACCACCACCACACCACCACCACCACCACCACCACACACACACCACCACCACCACCACCACCACACACACACACCACCACCACCACCACCACCACCACCACCACCACCACACATACATTTGGAATTGTTTCAGCAACAAAACTGACCTCTGAAGTGTACTTTAAAGGATTCAGTGATGTTATTTCTTTAACCCCTTTGTGAGGTAACACTCAAAACAACTGACATAAAAAATCAATAGTACAGCAAAAATTGTATAATAGGAATGAAAATACACAAGGATATATAAAAATAACTCACAACATTACATACTTTAAACAGAATGTACTCAAAAGCGTAACAAGTTTTTTTTAAATTTGTTTTCTCACGCAAGTCAATTATTAGTACACTAATAACAATGTAGTAGTCAATGGTTTTATGTAATATCTTACTGCTTTCATTACCCATTTTGGCAATGCTAAAATACTATTTGTTGTTGTTGAAAATATTAAAATAACTAGAGCAACAAAAACCACAGAAAGGGACAAATTCTATAAAATCGGTGAGAAGATATTAAAATAACAAGAGCAACAAAATCATAGAAGGGACAAATTCAATAAAAATCGGTGTGAAGATATTAACAAGAGCAACAAAATCATAGAAGGGACAAATTCTATCAAATCGGTGTACACTGACGAGTAATTGCCACCCCGTTTGCAACTCTAATACCTTGATCACTGCCCTTGTTCAAAGCACCATCACCACAAATATTATTTCAAATATCCCGGCATCGTCCTCGACAAAGGCCCCAGTGGAGGCTAAGGTTCCGACATACCTTCTCTCTTTTTCATCTCATCGTCATGAATATCATTAAAAAAAAAAAAAAAAGAGAAAAAAAAAAAAGAGAAAAAAAAGAAGCATTCTTAAGTCACAGTTCATTGAGAAAGGTTTCAAGAAAGCCGAAAATTCTGAACAGGTGAAGTAGAGCTTCATGTCCTCGGATGTCGGTTGACATATTAGGGACAAACTGTGACCAATGCCGAATCATGGTTCAATGTGGCTTTACGTCAGTCCACGGAAACCGTACGGTTTATTAGGACGGAAAGCCCAGGACGGCCACCTCGACTTTCACACAGCTCCTGAACTCTGATTCTGAACAGAATGTGGTGTTACTGTTGTTTTTATTTACACACAAAAAAATGTAGGGAGAATGATATATACATAAAATTATTTGACATATACATAAGGTTATATGCAGAGTGGCATCTTCATTGCCCTTGCTCAAAATTCGTTTTCGCCATAAAATTATGTTGTATGTCACCAGTTGCAAACACTTAAGCAATGACATGAGCATGAAAACATACGAAGAAGAAGAAGAAGGAAAGAGAAGAAGGCGTTTAGAAGTCATTCGAGGCAATGGTAGTTGAAGTCAGTAGAAGCTGCCAGGGGCAGGAAGCGCTGGTATTCCACCAGGTAAGGGCGATGTGGTTATCGCCCTTCCTCCTCCGAAGGTCCCATCGCTGATCGTGTCATCTGAACAACAAACAATCCACCGTGTTGTAATGTTCTTTTTTTAAAGCATTAAAAAAAAAAATTCGATATTGACTGACCTGAAACAAATCTGAAACAGAACGAGTCCCAGAGCGCTCGTGCAGAATGAACACACAAGGGAGTTAATTAGCGCTCGAAATACGTAACACAAGTGCAAGAAAGACCGCTGAGTCACTCACGGTAACTCCCACCTGAGAATGTACCTCTGGCGGAGTTTATGTAGCTTGTATTTACACGCAGAGAATGTACCTCTGATGGAGTTTATGTAGCTTGCATTTACACGCAGAGAATGTACCTCTGGTGGAGTTTATGTACCTTGTATTTACACGCAGAGAATGTACCTGTGGTGGAGTTTATGTAGCTTGCATTTACACGCAGAGAATGTACCTCTGGTGGAGTTTATGTAGCTTGCATTTACACGCAGAGAATGTACCTTGATGGAGTTTATGTACTTGCATTTACACGCAGAGAATGTACCTCTG
>JABMCL010000455.1:240000-242500 GCA_018857735.1 Alviniconcha marisindica
CCTCACTCAATCACCCACTCAGTCACTCAACCAATTACTGACTGACTGACTGACTGACTCACTCACTCACTCAATGAAACAAGCAAGCAAGCAATCAGTCAATCAGTCACGCCATCACTCACTCACTCACTCAGTCACTCACTCAGGCAAGCAAGGAAGCAAGCAGTTAATCACTCACTCACTCACTCACTCACTCCTACCATCACTCAGTCAGTCAGTCATTCAGTCAGTCAGTCAGTCAGTCACTCACTCAATCAGTCAGTCAGTCAGTCAGTCAGTCACACACTCACTCACTCACTCACTCACTCACTCACTCAGTCAACAGAGACAATTAACCCCTTCAGCGTACCTGGGATCACAGCAGTCCTGACACCCACCATCCTGGCACTGCCCGGTCTGGCACCGCCCCATGTTGAACCCCGGGATTCCACCGCCACCACACAGACCCCTGGAGACCGCCGCAGCAGCACAGGTAGGTTAGCAAGGCCGCCAACGCCAGACCCAGGATGATCATCAGGATGGAGAACAACGCCAAGAACCCGCTGTCGTCCCAGATGTCCTTGCTCGGGGCCTGGGTCGTGGTGGTGGTGGTGGTGGTTTTTGTCGTTGTGGTGGTTGGCCTAGGGGTGGTTGTGGTGGTGGTTGTGGTGGTGGTGGTGGTGGTGACGTAGGTGAGGGCGTAGGTGGCGGTGGCGGAGCGGGCAGGAGTGCCGCCGTCCACGCAGCGAACTTGCAGGAAGAAGGTGCGTCCGTGTTCCGATTCCGGTATCTGTTGTCTGTAGTGAACCTGGTTTGGGGGGCTAGTTAGTTAGTTAGTTAGTTGAGTTAGTTAGTTACTTGGTTGGTTAGTTGGTTAGTTGGCTGGTGCTTTGTGTTAGTTGGTTGGTTGGTTATTATTGGTTAGTTAGTGGTTAGTTGGTTAGTTAGTTACTTGGTTGGTTACTTGGTTAGTTGGCTGGTGCTTTGAACTCACTCAGCCACATAGGGTTATATCAAGGCTAAGGTTTGAGGGTTAGTTAGTTACTTAGTTAGTTGGTTGGTGCTTTGACCCCAGTCAACCACATAGGGTTATATCAAGGCTAAGATTTGGGGGTTAGTTAGTCAGTTGGTTGGTGCTTTGACCCAGTCAACCACATAGAGTTATATCAAGGCTAAAGTTTGAGGGTTAGTTAGTTACTTAGTTAGTTGGTTGGTGCTTTGACCCCAGTCAACCACATAAGATTAGTATCAAGCAAGTTTGAGGTTAGTTAGTTACTTAGTAGTAGGTTGGTCTGACCCAGTCAACCCCATAGGGTTAAATCAAGGCTAAGATTTGGGGGTTAGTTAGTTACATAGTTGGTTGATGCTTTGACCCCAGTCAACCCCATAGGGTTATATCAAGGCTAAGGTTTGAAGGTTAGTTAGTTACATAGTTGGTTGATGCTTTGACCCCAGTCAACCACATAGGGTTATATCAAGGCTAAGATTTGGAGGTTAGTTAGTTAGTTAGTCAGTTGGTTGGTGCTTTGACCCCAGTCAAACACATAGAGTTATATCAAGGTTAAATTTGAGGGTTAGTTAGTTACTTAGTTGGTTGGTGCTTTGACCCCAGTCAACCCCATGGGGTTATATCAAGGCTCATATTTTGGGGTTATTTAGTTAGTTAGTCAGTTGGTTGGTGCTTTGACCCCAGTCAACTACATAGGCTTATATCAAGGCTACGATTTGGGGGTTAGGTAGTTAGTTGGTTGGTGCTTTGACCCCAGTCAACCACATAGAGTTATATCAAGGCCGAGGGTTGGGGATTAGCTAGTTACTTAGTTAGATGGTTGGTGCTTTGACTCCAGTCAACCCCATAGGGTTACATCAAGGCTAAGATTTGGAGGTTAGTTAGTTACTTAGTTAGTTGGTTGGTGCTTTGACCCCAGTCAACCCCATAGGTTTAATATATCAAGGCTAAGATTTGGGGGTTAGTTAGTTAGCTGGTTAGTTGGTTGGTGCTTTCATCCCAGTCAACCCCATAGGGATATATCAAGGCTAAGGTTTTGGGGTGGATAGTAAGTTATAGTTAATTAATCTGTAAATTAATTAGTCAGTCAGTCAATCAGTTAGTTAATGGACTAGTTTGTTAGTTATTAGAGTTCCACACGTCCCTTCGCCTACACAGGGCCACCTCAGTACGAACAATTATTATTTTAAATGAGACATATTATTGATATTAATGATAATAATGACGTCGATGATAATGATAACACCACCACCACCATCACCCCTGCTGTTTCTACAACAACAACAACAACTTCTACTACTACTACTACTACTACTACTACTACTACTACTACTACTACTACTACTACTATTGCTGATGCTGATGCTGCTGCAGCTACTACTACTGGCTAACCCGTAGTGGCTATAAGCACTTACAAATTCTTTAAACATAAGTATGAATATTGACAATACACATTTACTCCACATCCACACACAGGCGCACGTGCGCGCGAATACACACACACACACACAC
>JABMCL010000455.1:250000-252500 GCA_018857735.1 Alviniconcha marisindica
TAAACTGTTTTGGTAGGACTATCCTCAACATGTGTATAGAATATCATATTTAGGTTAATTTGTATCATGTGAGCGCTCAGGGCGTTGATGAGCGCATGATAAATGTACATTATTATTATTAACGTCTCCGAGGACAAAGTAAAGAAGTCTCGCAATTTGCACCTAGTTCGGCCGCCGAACCAAACCAAACGCCGAACACACGAAAGATTAAAAGGAACGTTGTTTGTTATGATAAAACACAACATGCGAATTTGATTCAATGTTGCTTCTACGTCCACAGAAACCATGAGGCTTATTAGGGACGGGGAGTTCAGGACGGCCACCTCGACTTTCACACAGCTCTTGAGTTCTGAAATAGCGAGTTTAGGGCCCTTTTAGGGCTCGCCCCCAAAATTCGCATAATTATCGTCATTCCTGCCTACTAGCAACGTTGCTCGTTGACCCAAACCACGCATCTACCTGGCCATATCCAGCAAGCCAGGCAGTCAAGGACTGGGCAACGGGGAATAGCTCAGTGGTTAGAGCGTCGGACTCGTGATTGAAAGGTCACGGGTTCGAATCCCTGCAGGAGCGGCGGGAGAAATTCCTTCTCCAGGGTCATCTTTCTGTGCTGACTCTTATATCGGTATCCGTTGCACCCCCGTGTTACCGCAGTAGCACGTACAAGATCCCGATCATTTTGCCAAAAGTGCAGGTGGCAGGTTACAGCTAAACACCCATGCACCTTACGTATGTGGCTTTGCATGAAGTGACATGTTGTTTGGCTGTATGGTGTACACAGAACGTGCCGAGACGGCAGCAGTTTCATGTGGCACCAACCATACCAGCGCTGTAAGTACACCACTTCGGTGGATATTAAAAAACGGATATACTAAAGCTAGTCACTCATGTAGAATCACACGCTAGCGCAGTGAGTCTGCTCGCGAGCGGAGAATAGCGCTGTATAAAAGCGATAAGCAACAACAACCCAAAGTTCAAGAGCTGTGTGAAAGTCGAGGTGGCCGTCCTAGGGTTCCCGTCCCTAATAAACCTACGGTTTCTGTGGACGTAAAGCAACATTCAACCAACCAAGAACAACCTCGGTGGACAGGAAGCCATCCGTGGCCACACAGGTGATTCTGTACTGTATAGTTCCTTGGTCGTAGTCCAGCAGCGTCTGGACTGTGGTCAGACTGGCTAGCTTGATTCGCTGCACCTGAAGAGCTGACAACAAACAGCATGGTCAGGTGATTAACATGGATGGTCAAGGTTACCGGAAGTCACTTTAGGATTAAGACACATCGGGGACTGAGTTGTTTTCTGAGTTGATGGCCCAGGTACATACAGTGTTTGCTGAAAACCTCTCCCAACATGTCGGCAGTTTCCCGAAGGCTGCACCAAAAGAGTTGCCAACAAACAGCATCGTGGTCAGGTGATTAACATGGATCGTCCATGTTATCGGAAGTCATTTTAGGATTAAGACACATTGGGGGCTGGGATCTTTTCTCAGTTGGTGGCTCGGGTACAGTATTTGCTGCTGCAAACCTCTCCCAACATCTCGGCTGTTTCCCGAAGGCTGCACCTAAAGAGCTTCCAACAAACAGCATGGCCAGGGGATTAACATGGATGGTCAAGGTTACCGGAAGTCACTTTAGGATCAAGACACATCGGCTCATGGATGTAACCGGTGGCTGGGTTGCTTTCTCATTTACTGGCCCGGGTACAGTGTTTGTTGGAAACCTCTCCCAACATTTCGGCAAGTCTCATCGCATGGACCATTCTTGAGAGTATTCATGAGGGAGGTCACGGCAGGTCACGAAATCGAAAGCGATATTGGGCATTTTCGAGCATTTTCGCGACTTGGGGTCATTCTTCATCAGCTAGGTCATGAGATCGACAGCTAATTTGAAATGTGTGTGTGTGTGTGTGTGTGTGTGTGTGTGTGTGTGTGTGTGTGTGTGTGTGTGTGTGTGTGTGTGTGTGTGTGTGTGTGTGTGTGTGTGTGTGTTGTGTGTGTGTGTGTGTGTGTGTGTGTGGTGTGTGTGTGTGTGTGTTGTGTGTGTTTGTGTGTGTGTGTGTGTGTGTGTGTGTGTGTGTGTAGAGAGAGAGAGAGAGAGAGAGAGAGAGAGAGAGAGAGAGAGAGAGAGAGAGAGAAGAGAGAGAGAGACACACACACACACACACACACACACACACACAGACAGAGACAGGCAGGGGGGGGGGGGAGGGGGGGGGGGGCAGAGAGACAAAGAGAGAGACAGAGACACAGATCATTAATAATGGCCCGGTCCATGCACCCTATAATTAGTTAAATGCTGCTACTACTGCTTGTAAAGTCCGAACCTCTAACCCGAAAATAAAACCCAGAGCTTTGTGCATCAATCTAAATTAAAACATCCACCCACATAGCAATACCACATGGCAATAATAAGCAACAATACAAGCAATTCAAACCACAAGAACCCATACAGCGAGACCTACATTACCCCTCCCCCCCCCTTGCTCCCCCCCCCCCCCCCAC
>JABMCL010000455.1:265000-272500 GCA_018857735.1 Alviniconcha marisindica
CGGGCGGTATCCGCGGTCGAGCCTTCACTCTTTCGTCCCCTTCCCGCCCTGTCCCCGTCCCTGATAAGCCATCTCGCTTCTGTGGACGTAAAGCAAAATGGCTCCCGGTCCTAAGGAACGTTAT
Source organism: Alviniconcha marisindica (assembly GCA_018857735.1). Taxonomy (NCBI): domain Eukaryota; kingdom Metazoa; phylum Mollusca; class Gastropoda; family Provannidae; genus Alviniconcha; species Alviniconcha marisindica. The sequence continues at coordinate 265,125 of JABMCL010000455.1, forward strand.
GATGACGTTGTAACAAACAGGCAATGTGATAATGAAGAACCATGATCATCACGGTGTGTCCAGGCGGGTGTGGGGACAGACGAAAACGTTCGTCGGGATCGGAATGCCTGGACCTGCACCCTTGCCGTTCGTCGGCAACACAGTTCCTCTGATGGGACAGGTAGGATACCAGATACACAGGTATCATCATCCCTCTGATGGGACAGGTAAGATACCCAAATACACAGGTATCATCATCCCTCTGATGGGACAGGTGGAATACACAGATACACAGGTATCATCATCCCTATGATGGGACAGGTGGGATACACAGATACACAGGTATCATCATCCCTCTGATGGGACAGGTGGAATACACAGATACACAGGTATCATCATCCCTCTGATGGGACAGGTGGGATACACAGATACACAGGTATCATCATCCCTCTGATGGGACAGGTGGGATACACAGGCATCATCATCCCTCTGATGGGACAGGTAGGATACATAGATACACAGGTATCATCATCCCTCTGATGGGACAGGTAGGATACACAGATACACAGGCGTCATCATCCCTCTGATGGGACAGGTGGAATACACAGATACACAGGCGTCATCATCCCTCTGATGGGACAGGTGGAATACACAGATACACAGGTATCATCATCCCTCTGATGGGACAGGTGGGATACACAGATACACAGGTATCATCATCCCTCTGATGGGACAGGTAGGATACACAGATACACAGGCGTCATCATCCCTATGTTGCGACAGGTAGGATACACAGATACACAGGTATCATCATCCCTCTGATGGGACAGGTGGGATACACAGGCATCATCCCTCTGATGGGACAGGTGGGATACACAGATACACAGGCATCATCATCCCCCTGATGGACAGGTAGGATACACAGATACACAGGTATCATCATCCCTCTGATGGTACAGGTGGGATACACAGATACACAGGCATCATCATCCCTATGATGCGACAGGTGGGATAGCCAGATACACAGGTATCATCATCCCTCTGATGGGACAGGTGGGATACACAGATACACAGGTATCATCATCCCTCTGATGGGACAGGTGGGATACACAGGCATCATCATCCCTATGATGGGACAGGTGGAATACACAGATACACAGGTATCATCATCCCTCTGATGGGACAGTTAGGATACCAGATACACAGGTATCATCATCCCTCTGATGGGACAGGTGGAATACACAGATACACAGGTATCATCATCCCTCTGATGGGACAGGTGGGATACACAGATACACAGGTATCATCATCCCTCTGATGGGACAGGTGGGATAGCCAGATACACAGGTATCATCATCCCTCTGATGGGACAGGTGGGATACACAGATACACAGGCATCATCCCCCCCTGATCGGACAGGTGGGATACACAGATACACAGGCATCATCCCCCCCTGATCGGACATGTGGGATACACAGATACACAGGTATCATCATCCCTCTGATGGGACAGGTGGGATACACAGATACACAGGTATCATCATCCCTCTGATGGGACAAGTGGGATACACAGATACACAGGTATCATCATCCCTCTGATGGGACAGGTGGGATACACAGATACACAGGTATCATCATCCATCTGATGGGACAGGTGGGATACACAGGCGTCATCATCCCTCTGATGGGACAGGTGGGATACACAGATACACAGGTATCATCATCCCTCTGATGGAACAGGTGGGATACACAGATACACAGGCATCATCATCCCTCTGATGGGACAGGTGTGATACACAGATACACAGGTATCATCATCCCTCTGATGGGACAGGTGGGATACACAGATACACAGGCATCATCATCCCTCTGATGGGACAGGTGGGATACACATGCAATACCACGTCTTTGGTGAGACAGGTAGGATACTCAGACACGGCACAGGCATCAGAATCCATCTGATGGGAAAGATAGAATATACACTGACACTCAGACAACATCACGTCTCTGATGAGGCAGGCAGGATACATAGACAGACAGGCAACACCACGTCTATGGTGGGACAGGTAGGATACATAGACAGACAGGCAACACCACGTCTCTGATGAGACAGGCAGGATACATAGACAGACAGGCAACACCACGTCTCTGATGAGACAGGCAGGATACATAGACAGACAGGCTACACCACGTCTATGGTGGGACAGGTAGGATACATAGACAGACAGGCAACACCACGTCTCTGATGAGACAAGCAGGATACATAGACAGACAGGCAACACCACGTCTCTGATGAGACAGGCAGGATACATAGACAGACAGGCAACACCACGTCTATGGTGGGACAGGTAGGATACATAGACAGACAGGCAACACCACGTCTGTGGTAGGACAACACCACGTCTGTGGTGGGACAGGTAGGATACATAGACAGGCAACACCACGTCTGTGGTGGGACAGGCTGGAGAGAGAGAGAGAGAGAGAGAGAGAGAGAGAGAGAGAGAGAGAGAGAGAGAGAGAGAGAGAGAGAGACAGACAGACAGACAGACAGACAGACAGACAGACAGACAGACTGACAGACAGACAGACAGAGCGAGAGAGAGATATAGAGAGAGACAAAGAGAGGGAGCGAGACAGAGAGAGACAGAGACAGAGAGAGTCAGAGAGAGACAGAGAGAGACAGACAGACAGAGAAAGGGGGTGGAGGGGGGGGGGTTGGGGGGGGGGGGGGGCAAAGTAATATACAAACTGAGTTTCCGGCAAATATGAAGTGTAATGATCGTTCTGTACCTTATTATATAAATTTTACTTGACTTTGTAAGTACTTATTTTGATGTATCCTTCTTCTTTTTTTGGGTAACTTAGTAAGTTGTTTTCAAAAAAAAAAAAAAAAAAAAAGTTTCGTTTGGCATTATAAATATTCGTAGTATAAACAAAGACATGTAAGACTTGTTATGATTACTGTTACAGCGAGTTTCTAAAAATACACACAATATTTCAGGGTTTGCTCACAATGCTCCAGAAATGGCAACAGCAGTATGGAAAAATATACGGGTATGCAGTCTGTCGATCTGTCTGTCTCCCTGTATGCAGTCTGTCGATCTGTCTGTCTCCCTGTAAGCAGTCTGTCGATCTGTCTGTCTCCCTGTAGGCAGTCTGTCGACCTGTCTGTCTCCCTGTAAGCAGTCTGTCGATCTGTCTGTCTCACTGTATGCAGTCTGTCGATCTGTCTGTCTCCCTGTATGCAGTCTGTCGATCTGTCTGTCTCCCTGTAGGCAGTCTGTCGATCTGTCTGTCTCCCTGTATGCAGACTGTCGATCTGTCTGTCTCCCTGTAGGCAGTCTGTCGATCTGTCTGTCTCCCTGTATGCAGTCTGTCGATCTGTCTGTCTCCCTGTATGCAGTCTGTCGATCTCCCTGTGAGCAGTCTGTCGATCTGTCTGTCTGTATGCAGTCTGTCGATCTGTCTGTCTCCCTGTATGCAATCTGTCGATCAGTTGGTCTCCCTGTAAGCAGTCTGTCGATATGTCTGCCTCTCTGTTTGCAGTCTGTCGATCAGTAGTCGGTCGATCTGTCTGTCTCCCTGTGAGCAGTCTGTCGATCTGTCTGTCTCCCTGTATGCAGTCTGTCGATCTGTCTGTCTCCCTATTTTCAAGTCTGTCGATCTGCCTGCTTGTCTGTCTGTAAACAGTCTGTCGATTTAACTGCCACGCTGTTTGTCTGTCATGCCTGTCTGTCTGTGAATAGTCTGTCGATCTGCCTGTCTGTCTGTCTGTCTGTCTTTCCTGTCTGTCTGTAAATAGTCTGTCGTTTTGCCTGTCTGCCTGTCTGTCGGTCTTGTTTGTCTGCAAATAGTGTGTCGATCTGTCTGTCTGTCTGTCCTGTTTGTCTGTCTTTCTGTAAGCGGTCTGTCGATCTGCCTGTCTGTCTGTAAACAGTCTGTCGATCTGCCTGTCTGTTTGTAAACAATGTGTCGATTTGCCTGCCTGCCTGCCTGTATGTCTGTAAATAGTTTGTCTGTCTGTCTGTCTTTCTGTAAATAGTCTGTCGATCTGTCTGTCTGTCTGTCTGTCTGTAAACAGTCTGTCGATCTGCCTGTCAGACTGTAATGGTCTGTCGATCTGCCTGTCTGTCTGTCTGTCTGTCTGTCTGTTTGTCTGTCTGTAAACAGTCTGTCGATTTGCCTGCCTGTCTGTCTGTGCTGTTTGCATGTAAATAGTATGTCGATCCGTCTGTATGTCTGTCTTTCTGTAAATAATCTGTCGATATGCCTGTCTCTAAACGGTCTGTCGATCTACCTGTCTGTCTGCCTGTCTGCCTGTCTGTCTGTAAACGGTCTGTCGATCTGCCTGTCTGTAAACAGTCTGTCTATCTGCCTGCCTGTCTGTCCGTATGTCAAGTCTGTCTGTCTGTAAATATTATGTCGACCTGCCTGCCTGGCCGTCGGTCTGTCTGTTTGTCTGTAAATAGTCTGTCGATCTGTCGCTCTGTCTGTCTGTAAACAGTCTGTCGATCTGTCTGTCTGTCTGTCTCGCTCCTTTGCTCACCTGGACGCTCCTGTAATTCACATTGTCAAAAGATCACTGTCGTTTTTGCTGCTGTTTTACAGTGACATGTGTACCTACAGCATTGCTATTTGTTTATGTTTTACAGTGACATGTGTACCTACAGCATTGCTATTTGTTTATGTTTTACAGTGACATGTGTACCTACAGCATTGCTAGCTGTTTATGTTTTACAGGGACATGTGTACCTACAGCATTGCTCGCTGTTTATGTGTACCTGTGTTTATAAGCTATTCCAGGGTCACCGAGATATAACCGTCATAGCTGACCAGGAATAGAAACGAATTTCCTTTCCTTTTCTTCGCCTGAAAAGATTGAAAGAATATCTGAAATTTCGCTCCTTCTGAATCTGAATATTTCTAGGATACTTTTTCTCTCCCTTTAAACTTTCTCTCAGCTAGCTCTCTTTGCCACGCTCTGTTTGTGTGTTTTGTTTGTTTGCTTGTCTGTCCGTTTCTCTTTGACTTGTACACAGGTGCGCCGGAGAGCAAGGGCACCCACCCGCCCACATTCGTTCTCTCACTCATTCGCACGCTGTGTGTGTGTGTGTGTGTGTGTGTGTGTGTGTGTGTGTGTGTGTGTGTGTGTGTGGTGTGTGTGTTGTGTGTGTGTGTGTGTGCATGGTGTGTCAGTGTGTGTGTGTGTGTGTGTGTGGTGTGTGTGTGTGTCTCTCTCTCTCCTCTCTCTCTCTCTCTCTCTCTCTCTCTCTCTCCTCTCTCTCTCTCTCACACACACACACACACACACCACACACACACCCCCACCCACACCATCACCACACACACACACAACAACAACGCACGCACACCAGCACGCACGACCAATCAACACATGCACTACAGTGCACGCACACACACACACCACACACACCCACACACACCCACACACACACACACACACACACACACACACACACACACTCACACACACATATTTAATTCCGTTACTACTTTTGCTTCATGCACTCCAATCTTGATGAATAACGATCTTTACCTCAGACTGCGTGACCCTATAGCCACATCGCTTCGTTCTGTCCGTGTTTAAACAGAGTGTTCATACCTCTGCCAACTGTCGTAGTGACGGACCCAGAAGCAGTCAGAGACATCACGGTGAAGCATTTTAGTGCCTTCCACAACAGAGGGGTAAGACTCTGTTTTCGTCTCTCTGTCAGCCTCTTTGTCTGCCTCTCCGTCTGTCTGTCGTTCTCTCTGTCTGACAGTCTGTCTGCTTGTCTCTCTTTCTGCCTTTGTGTCTGTCTGTCTGTCGTTCTCTCTGTCTGACAGTCTGTCTGCTTGTCTCTCTTTCTGCCTCTCTGTCTGTCTGTCTGTCGTTCTCTCTGTCTGACAGTCTGTCTGCTTGTCTCTCTTTCTGCCTCTCTGTCTGTCTCTCTATAGAGAGATTTGCCTGTCTGTTTGTCTGTGCCTCAGTCTGCCTGCCTGCCTGCCTGCCTGCCTGTCTGTCTGTCTGTCTGTCTGTCTCTGTCTCTGTCTCTCTCTGTCTCTGTCTCTGTCTCTCTAATATGTAACTGAATGATGTATGGCATGTGTTCATCTGGCGCTGTGAGCACGCTATGTTTTGTGTGGAAATTCTCATGTATAACGTTTCACTCACTCATTCATGCCTACATGTATATAAATAATGCGTGTAATTTGATATCTATTCATCAGTAGCTTAGCAAGGACTAGTTGTTAGACAGGTTTTTGACTGAACCTAAACCACAATCCTTGTAAAATAAAGTTTTCGAGTTCGAGTTCGAGTTCTCTCTGTGTCTCTCTGTGTGTCTGTGTGTGTGTGTGTGTGTGTTGTCTGTCTGTCTCTCTCTCTGCGTCTCTCGTCTCTTGCTCTGCCGCCCCCTTCTTCTCTCTCTCTGTCTGCGTCTCTGTCGGTCTGTGTGGCTCTGTCTGCCTCATTGTCTATCTGTCTGGGTCTCTGTCGGTCTGTGTGGCCCTGTCTGCCTCATTGTCTGACTATCTGGCTGGGTCTCTGTCGGTCTGTGTGGCTCTGTCTGCCTCATTGTCTGACTATCCTGGTCTGGGTCTGTGTGGCTCTGTCTGCCTCATTGTCTGACTACCTGTCTGGGTCTCTGTCGGTCTGTGTGGCTCTGTCTGCCTCATTGTCTGACTACCTGTCTGGGTCTGTGTGGCTCTGTCTGCCTCATTGTCTGACTACCTGTCTGGGTCTCTGTGGCTCTGTCTGCCTCATTGTCTGACTACCTGTCTGGGTCTCTGTCGGTCTGTGTGGCTCTGTCTGCCTCATTGTCTGACTACCTGTCTGGGTCTGTGTGGCTCCGTCTGCCTCATTGTCTGACTACCTGTCTGGGTCTGTGTGGCTCTGTCTGCCTCATTGTCTGACTACCTGTCTGGGTCTGTGTGGCTCTGTCTGCCTCACTGTCTGACTACCTGTCTGGGTCTGTGTGGCCCCTGTCTGCCTCATTGTCTGACTACCTGTCTGGGTCTGTGTGGCTCTGTCTGCCTCATTGTCTGACTACCTGTCTGGGTCTGTGTGGCTCTGTCTGCCTCACTGTCTGACTACCTGTCTGGGTCTGTGTGGCTCTGTCTGCCTCATTGTCTGACTACCTGTCTGGGTCTGTGTGGCTCTGTCTGCCTCATTGTCTGACTACCTGTCTGGGTCTGTGTGGCTCTGTCTGCCTCATTGTCTGACTACCTGTCTGGGTCTCTGTGGCTCTGTCTGCCTCATTGTCTGACTACCTGTCTGGGTCTGTGTGGCTCTGTCTGCCTCATTGTCTGACTACCTGTCTGGGTCTCTGTGGCTCTGTCTGCCTCATTGTCTGACTACCTGTCTGGGTCTCTGTGGCTCTGTCTGCCTCATTGTCT
>JABMCL010000455.1:285000-295000 GCA_018857735.1 Alviniconcha marisindica
ATACTGCAGCGCTACACTCCTGTGCTGTGTGACAAGTCGGTGGTAAGTGTGTGTGTGTGTGTGTGTTGTGTGTGTGTGGTGTGTGTGTGTGTGTGTGTGTGTTTGTGTGTGTGTGTGTGTGATAGAGAGAGAGAGAGAGAGGAGAGAGAAGAGGGGGAGAGAGAGAGAGAGAGAGAGAGAGAGAGACAGAGAGACAGAGAGACAGACAGACAGACAGACAGACAGACAGACAGAGAGGGGGAGAGAGAGAGAGAGAGACAGACAGACAGACAGGCATACAGACAGACAGACAGACAGGCAGGCAGACAGAGACAGATAGACAGAGAGACAGAGACAGAGAACGTGTGTGTGGTTAGGCAAAGGTGGACGTTTGTAAAGAAACAACTCTATTATTATTTGCCAGCAAGACGTTGACGATGCCAACAACGTGTTAACAACTATGGCTGATATATTATTGATCTATTATACATTAACTATAATATACATATATAAAACACATTGAAATCAAAAGACCTGCTAGTAGCCAGTCTTGCAGTAATTAATTTTACTGATCGAACGAGTGTCCGACGTGGCTCAGATGTTCTAGATCTAAACGTACAAATGATTTAGACAAACAAACAAACAAACAAACATAAAAAACAACAACCAAACAACCAAACACACAAACAAGCAAATAACCCGCTAATTTTAACAGGACCATACAAAACGTGTGCAATATTTCGGGTTAAGCCCCTTTTTTCATGCAAAAATCAATCAAACAACAATCAAACGATGAAAAATGTAAATATTGTACAGATGTTCTACATACAAACAGACAAACGGTTAAAACACCACCACCACCACCACCAACAACAACAAAGAAAGAAAAAGAAAGAAACCAATTTTAATAGGACAATACAAAATTTACGCAATATTTTTGGAGTAAGACCCCTTTTCCGACGTAACACAACGACAACCAGACGACGAGGAAACAAAAACGTTATACGGACATGACCCTAATATATTCTGGAGTTCAAGTCCTTCTGCTAATTCCCATCCACAGTACCCACCTCGCTTCAAGAGTTTCAACCGCTTCGACGCTGATGACGGGCTGTGGGTGAAGTTCCAGCCTCGCCACAAATGAAGGAAGGAGCTTCCCACACTCCGAGCATCGCTTTCCGGCATCTTCCTCCAAACTCTGCCAAGATTTGTGTGTGTTTGGATTTCACTCAGATAGCTGAAGGAAGAATCGATCTATGCTTTGAGCGCTGGAGCGATAACTTGCTTTTCTGTGCAGTGGTCTGTATGCTTTTGGGGGGAGGGGTGGGGTGGGGGGTGGGGGGGGGTCTTATTTCTTCTCTTTTTTTTTATAAATACGGTTACTGTTGAAAAGCATTTACGTACGTAGCATTAACAGGCAAGGCGGAGTGGGGGTGGGGGTGGGGGTGGGGGCGGGGTGGGGGAAGGCGTGGGGAGGGGGTCAGAGTCAGGGTAGTAGCCTAAACACACGTTGTCAGCACCGCGCCTCACAGACAGAATTTCACCTGATGGCACCATTATTGATTGTCAGTTACTTCATGTTCAACGCCCAGCGAAATGCCAAGGTCACATCTACGCCTAATACCCTAATACAAGTTACCAAATATCAGGAAAAGTCTGATTTCCTATTCTCTACACTACCACACCACTTTGAAGAGGACTAATACAACAACAACACAACAACAACAACAACAACAACAACAACAACAACAACAACAACAACAAAAAGAAAGAAAGAATAAAGAAACATAAAGGAAAGCAAGCAAGACAGACAGACAGACAGACAGAAAGAAAGAAAGATAGAAAAGAAAGAAGAAAAAAAATGAAAGAAAGAAAGGAAGGAAAGAAAGAAAAAATAAGTTGAACGAATCTGCAAGGTGGAGTTCATGTACATTGTGTTTACTTGCATGCCAGGTGGTGAGAGTTACCGTAGGCGATTCAGCCTTCGTCGGTGTGTTCTTGTGACGTCTTTGAAGCGCTAATCAACTCCCTTGCTTGTTGACTAAAAAAAAAAAAAAAAAAAAATTATAATTAGAAAGGCAGAATGTTTGTGAGCCGGTGTGTCCTAGCGGTAAGGCATTAGGCTGGTAAGCAGAGGGACCTCGGTTCGAGACCTTTGTGACTTGTCCCTCAAAATTAATGAAACATTAAAATAATAATAATAATAATAATAACAATACATAGCACATCTATAGCGCAATGTCCATAACATGACTTAGCTCAAAGCGCTTTACACACAAAAAGTATGTACAAAATGGCTCTCATCGCTGCCCGTCTTAACGCAGGAGTCATTCTGGCGGTGACTGCAGCGACAGGTATACAATCTCCCTCTTCCCCCACCTCCATACCCCCTCCCCCACCCCCTCCGTTCTCCCCGTCTCTAATAAGCCTTATGGTGTCTGTGGACGTTAAGCACCAGAATGCCTGACAGCAGTAGAAGAATATCAACCTTTCTGCTGGCCTGCTTTAGTTTTAAAGGGTGGGTGCGTGGGTGGGGGTCTTGGGTAGCTCCGTTTTCGAGCAGAGAGTGGGTATTATTCCTGCGTCTTATAATATTTTGTATACATTTTCTATAGCTCTATTCCCCCGCGGAGCGAGTTCACTTACATGTACGTAATATATTACCCTTTACACTTACTGATATTATATGCACGCAATCACATAATGCCGAATTTCAGTAAAAATACTTAGTAAATTACATCAATATAAAACAAGCGCTTGTAGAATTGCGAACAATATGTTAGACAGAAATGGTTAAACTGTCACACTGGACGTGTACCTTGGCCCCGAGACTGTGGCAGGTGTCAAGGTAACCGTCACGTGACACTGGTCACTGGCCTGCCATGAGACCTTTACAGGCGTCACGATAAATCGTCACAGTATACGCCACGCTGATGTAGGCGCGTGACACTACACATGTAATAATACACAGCGCTTCTAATGCGCAGTTTTCATGACTTGGTTCAAAGCGCTTTACACACACACACACCACACACACACACACACACACGCACGCACGCACGCACGCACGCACGCACGCACGCACGCACGCACGCACGCAATCACGCACCACGCACGCACGCACACACGTACATATTTACACGCACGCACGCACGCACGCACGCACGCACGCACGCACGCACGCACGCACGCACACACACACACACACACACACACACACACACACACACACACACACAGACATATTTACATTGTACGGGACATCAGTAATTATCATAGCCGTAGACCGGTCCAGAGATTGTATCAGGTTTCAGGGTATCATTAAAAATAAACATGAAGCCCTTGGTTTTCCGCAGGATGTTCTACAAAGTCACGTGATTTGTTCTTCGGTGACAGAAAGCAAATGAAAGTGGAGGTGTGTCTTATCTGCGCATGGCGATTGGTTTTCGCGTTGTCAATCAAAATCCGACAACACGTTAACTGGCCTAGAACGAATCTATATAAAAAAATCTAAAAAATCTCAAAGAAACGTAAAAACGTAAAGAAAAGTCTGAAAAAAAGAATGACTGCCAGCGTTCTAAAACACGATTAACAAGAATGCTTAATTAACGTGACAATACAAAACGTGCATATTTTGGGAGGCGGATCAGCCCCAAAAACTTTTCAACGAGGGTCAGATAATTATGTGATCAAATTGCCCAAAGGCTTATAAAGCTTCAAGTAATGTACTGAAAGAAATTGTTAAACTAACTTAAGTAAAGAGAAATATAAGTAACATGCAGCTTTACAAGAGACAGTTAATAAACTGTCACATCTTATGGCCTAGAGCAGCAAATTTAATATGTTTTGTCAATACCGTTTGAATGTGAGGAATCTGTATGCTTGCGGAAACCTTGCTGACATAAAACGTGCATATTTGGGGTAAGCCCCCTTTCACCCCTTTTTCAAGCGACTAAACAACAGTTAGACAACAGTTAAACGATGAAAACTAAAAACTTAAACAAAATATATACATTCTGAGATGATGTGTCAGAAGTCTGCATGCGAATTGTTACACTGAAGGCAGGTCACTAACTGACTTTCTTTTATCTTAATCAGAAAGTGAATCAGCGTGTTCTCTTTGTCGCTTTTTTATTCCTAGAATATAAAACACATATCCTTTTTACGTATTCGTGTGTGTATGTGTGCCACGGTGTGGGTGGGTGTATTTGTGCCACGGTGTGTGTGTGTGTGTGTGTGTGTATTTCCCCCCTTTTTTTAGCGAAACTCTGATGATATATCTGTTCAGGGTTTTCACTCGCGCACGCACACACACACACGCACACACACACACAACACCACACACACACACACACACACACACACACACACACACACACACACACACACACACACACACACACACACACTCACACACACACACACACACACACACTCACGCACACACACACACACACACACACACACACACAACTACACACACACACACTCACACACACACACACAACACACACACACACACCACACACACACACACACACACACACGTGCACCACACAACACCACAACCACACACACACACACACACACACACACACACACACACACACACACACCACACACACACACAACACACACACGTGCGCGCGCACCTGGGCCCCCATACACACAGTTTCAGATGCATTCGCATGCACGCATCCGCATCTTTGCATGGTATCCATTTAACTGACCAACAGCAAACAGTCGATTGGCATGGCACTTTATTTACAGTCCACTGATTATTTTCAGCAAAACAAATGCCCGGTTAAAACAAAAATGCAAGCAGGCAAACAACAACAATGAACATACTCGTAATTTAAAACGAAGAAAAAAGAAAAAAAGAAAAAAAGAAAAAAAATCTTTTTGTTTACGTTACAATAAAGATGATTTGCGATTTACGGCGTTTGCGTGTGTGGCACCTTTATTTTACGTCAATCATTTGTCGATGCTCAGATTTCCTGTTCACTGTTCATCACTGTGATGTGTTTGATGTCCTTTAACTTTTGTCAAAGTGTTAATTTCTGTCATCAACGTTTGTCAAGGTGGTATTTGTGTTGTGCACATTTGTCAGAGAAACATTCTTTTTGTCCATATTTGCTATAGTGGCGTTTTTCTTGTCCATGTTTGTTAACGTGGTATTTTTTATGTCTGCATTTGTCATCGTGACATTCTTTGTCTGTGTGACGTTTCTGATGTTCACATTTGTCATCGTGACATTGTTTACTGCCGTGTTTGTCAGCGTGACGTTTTTGATGTCCGCATTTGTCATCGTGACATTGCTCATCGCCGAGTTTGTCATCGTGACGTTTTTGATGTCCGCATTTGTCATCGTGACATTGTTCATCGCCGTGTTTGTCAGCGTGACGTTTCTGATGTCCACATTTGTCAGCGTGACGTTTGAATCGAGCTGAACACAGCGAGCATCGCCTCCAGGTTCCTGCAGCGGAGACAGAAATATGTAAAATTGTTATCATCATCAATGTCATCGTTATATTCGTGACTATTATCCTCATCACGATCATCTTTATTACATTTATCCCCGTTTAACGACAATTATGATGGTAATAATAATGATTACATATACGTGTGTGTGTGTGTGCGGGGTGGTGGGGGTGGGGGTGGGGGGGGGAAGGTGAGACTGAGTGTGTGTGGTGGTGGTTGTGTGTGTGTGTGTGTGTGTGTGTGTGTGTGTGTGTGTGTGTGTGTGTGTGTGTGTTGTGTGTGTGTGTGTGTGTGTGTGTGTGTGTGTGTGTGTGTGTGTGTGGGTGGTGGTGGTAATGGGGGGGGGGGGGGGGGAAAGAAGAAAAAACTAAAAAAATCTAAAAGAGAGTAGATAATGATGACTGTCATTAGAATCATAGAGTGAACGTAAGTCAACAAAAGTTCAAGCCTGTCCTCGTTCTGAAATTTTAATGCAATCGTTTGCCCATGAAGGCTTTATCAAAGCCTGCCCGATTGGTTGGATTCCTACATAATATTTATAATTCAAATTGTCTTTCCCTTTTGTCAGCGCTTTTATTATTTCTCTCTCTCTCTCTCTCTCTCTCTCTCTCTCTCTCTCTCTCTCTCTCTCTCTCTCTCTCTCTCTCTCTCTCTCTCTCTATATATATATATATATATATATATAAATTAAATATACATTTGTCCGTTTCTGTCGATATCCTCCACTCCTACCACCCATCCCTATGCTTTTCGCTTTGGTTCTTCTTTAAAGCCATTAGCTCTTTGTTAAGATGCAGTGTAACCTGCCAAAGGTGAAAATCAACTTACGTTTAGAACCTACCGGCTTTTCCAGCTTTTTCATGATGTGAAGTAAACATGGTGCTTAACGTCCACAGAATCCATAATGCTTATTGGGGACGGGGAGAAGGGGGCGAAAGGGGGTATGGAGGTGGGGGAAGAGGGAGATTATATACCTATGGCTACACTGTCACCATCAGAATGACTCCTGCATTAAGATGGGCGGCGATGCGAGCCATTTTAACGTTTCATTAATAATTGTAAGGGACAAAGTCACAAGACAGTGTCCACAGACCACAACTTCTGAAGAAAGAGGAGAGCCGAAGCGGTTCGAACCGAGGTCCTTCCGCTTACCAGCCTAACGCCTCACCGCTAGGCCAAACCGGCTCACCATCGTGGAGTGTAGGTCGGGTTCTGTTATCAAGGTGACTTACGGCACAGGTGCAGTTCCATACGAGGCTGGAGTCGCCGACCGTGAAGGTCAGAAGGCGTGATGCCGAAACCAGAATGGGTACAGCGGTGTTCACAGCGTCTGGTTGTACCGGTACAGGCAATGGCGGTATCCGGCAATTATGACCTGAAAAGTAACGTCCCCAGAGAACTGACGCCCCTCTGTCATTGGATGGGGAGGAGGGGGGCAGAGAGAGAGAGAGAGAGAGAGAGAGAGAGAGAGAGAGAGAGAGAAGAGAGAGAGAGAGAGAGAGACAGACAGACAGACAGACAGACAGACAGACAGACAGACAGACAGACAGACAGACAGACAGAGACAGAGAGAGAGACAGAGAGAGAGGCAGGGACAGACAGACAGACAGACAGACAGACAGACAGACAGACAGTACATCCGTTAAGAAATTAATGAATTCAGTTTCCGCAGAACATGCAACACCCACCCACCCACTCACACACACACACACAGGACCCACCTGATAAACACAAGGGGCAGCACTCTCCCGGTACTGACGTAGCATCGACGCACTGCAGCTTGGGACACGTGGCCTCCAGACATCGCGGCAAGCCATCGGAGGGGTCACATTTGCATAGGGTGCAAGGGTCAGACGGGGTCAGCAGGAACCATTCCTCCGCCGCATAGTGCACCCCCTCGTGCACACAGGTGGACCTCAGGCAAGCAGCACCCGTCAGACGACCACTGCAATAACAGCCAGTTCATCGGATACGTGTATCAGGATAGCTACGGGGCTCAGGATAGCTCAGTGGTTAGAGCACCGGACTCGTGATCGAAAGGTCGCGGGTTCGAATCCCTGCAGGAGCGGCGGGAGAATTTTCTTCTCCAGGGTCGACTTTTTATGCTGACTCTCATTTCGGTATCCGTTCCACCCCAAGTTACCGCAGTAGCACGTAAAGATCCCGGTCATTCTGCCAAAAGTGCAGGTGGCAGGTTAGAGCTAAACACGCATACACCTTACGTATGTGGCTTCGCATGAAGTGACATGGTGCATGGTTGTATGGTGTACACAGAACTCGCGCAGAGACGGCAGCAGTTTCATGTGGCACCAGCCATGTCAGCGCTTAAGTACACCACTTCGATGGATATTCAAAAACGCGCTATAAAAAGCTGGTCACTCATGTAGAATTACATGCGAGCGCAGTGAGTCTGCTCAAGAGAGCGGAGATTAGCGCTATATAAGCGCTCATAAATCAATTGGGTGTTAAATTGCCTACACCGTTTCTGAGTCGTAGTTATAATTATATGTTATTGGACAGGAAAACAACATAGCTCAAGCAAAAACAGATAAGTTGTTTAGCTTTTTGCTTCATTGTTGAGCATTTCAGACCGTCATTTAGCTGTTGTTTAGGTGTCGTTTTGTAGCTTGACAAAGGGAATGACCCCGAAAATTTGCTGGTTTTGTCTTGTCCTAATAAATAGCGTTCTTTTGAACCTTTTATGTGATGTGTAACCGAGTGCATCTGCACATTGTGCTGCTGTACTCTGTATGTCACACCACACACGCACGCACCACGCACCACACACACACACACACACACGCACACCAACCGCACGCACGCACGCAGCACACACCCACGACCCACACACCACACACACACGACACGCACACACGCACGCACCGCACGCACACACACACACACACACACCACACACACACACACACAACACACACACGCACCACCCGCCCACCACCCCACCACCCACACACACACACGCGGCACCCCCCCACACACACACACACATACTCGCACGCATGCTCGCATATTTTCGTCAAACGTATTCATTCAGAGAAGACGGCATCTCAAAGGCAAACAACAACAACAACAACAGCAACAACAGCAGCAGCAACAACAACAACAACAACAACAACAACAGCAACAACAACAACAACAACAACAACAGCAACAACAACAACAGCAACAACAACAGTAACAACAACAACAACAACAACAACAACAACAGCAACAACAACAACAACAACATCAACAACAACAACAACAAAACAACAACTATAGTTATAACTACCATGATCAGTCTTCCAGAGAAAACAGACATTTTGGGGGGGAAATAACTCCAAACTGATTCCCGCGATTGTTCCTCACCTGCTCGCAGTTGCTGTCCAGGTAGGGGTGGAAGGCGATGGTGCAGTTGGGGTCTGTACACACCGCCCCCAGCTGAACGTCACAGCGACAGCGCCGGCAGTGAGCTTCCTCCCACGTGGCGTTTTCCGTCACCACCGTTCCCATCCATGTTTTGCAAAACCCGCTAGGTATCGAGTTGTCGTCTGCTTTCCCGTACGGGTCAAGCAGAGCGGGGTCACCGTAGCTTTTCAGCTGACGGGCAAGCATCGATGTCAGGCTGGAAACGTTCCGACCGTCGGCCATGGAAAGATTACAAAAAAACAAAAGGTAGAGAAGAAAATGCACACACCGGAAGGCCATGTGTTGTGGTGTTTCTGAGTTCTTGTTTTATAATTCGCCGGAGCGACAGAGCTGGCTCTGGCCGACGAACTAACCACAATTTGACTGGACGAAGTAAGACAAACAGTAAGCTTAATTATGGTTTTAAAAAACAACAACACGTCAACGTCAAAAAAAAAAAAAAAAAAACGCACACAAAAAAACGAGCTTGTCACTGTCGGCTTGTCCCATCCCCTGTCTTTGTTCGCGTCTTGTCTCTCACAATAACACTCAGGCACGTAGCATATATATATTTCTTTATTCACCTAGTGCTATTTTCTGCCCGGAGCCCACCAGACAGCGATGAAAAGGGAAACACAACAAACTTTGACCCGTGTGTTCACTCCGCTGGTGATTATAAATTCTCAGGCGTTGACGTCTCGTACATCATATCAGGCATCCTTACATTCGCTTTATGCTGTGTTGGTTTTATAGCTGTCGCTGTCATGTAGCATATTAAAACTGAACAGGATGAGGACAAATGGGTCTGCCCGAAGAACAGCGCTTCATTAACCGAACACCCATTTATAAACAAGCGGTCGGACTGAAGAACACAAGGCAGCAGTTGTAGCGTGTGTGTGTGTGTGTGTGTGTGTGTGTGTGTGTGTGTGTGTGTGTGTGTGTGTGGTGTGTGTGTGTGTGTGTGTGGTATGGAGTGTTTGTGTCGTGGTGTTGTGGTGTGTGTGTGTGTTGTGGGTGTTTGTGTGTGTGTGTGTGTGTGTGTGTGTGTGTGTGTGGCCTGTGTGTGTGTGTGTGTGTGTGTGTGTGTGTGTGTGTGTGTGTGTGTGTGTGTGATGTGGCGTGTGTGGTGTGTGTG
>JABMCL010000455.1:322500-325000 GCA_018857735.1 Alviniconcha marisindica
AGACAGAAGACAGAAAGAAAGAAAGAAAGAAAAGATCGAAGAAAGAAAGAGAAAGAAAGAGAAAGAAAAAGAACAACAAAAAAAGAAGACAAATCATCTTCATTATCATCGCCATCATCATGATAAGCACAATACTGATAAAAGCAGAAGCAAGATAATATCAACACAGATCAAAAGCTTAATTTATTGCATCAGCTGACAAAATATACACACTTGTTTTTTGTTTCGTTTGTTTGTTTTTGTTGTCATTTTGGTCTTTGTTTTGTTTGTTTTGTTGCCTCTGACGTTTTGACAACAATTTGCCATCTTGCCATCGTAAATGTCTGTGTGATTATCATTTTATCTATAGGTAACACTCAAATAAAGCATATTGCTTTTGTGTTTCCTGTATTTATTTGTTGAGCTTATGATTACGATGAATGAATAAAATTTTGTTTAAACCAATATAAACACACACAATGTTAAAAAGAACGCTGATGTTAGCGGGACAACACAAACCATGCACAATTTTCTTGGTAAACGCCTTCTTCAAGCAATGTTTAGACAGATAAACGATGATAAATGAAACCTGTCTACTTCTCCGGTATCATCAGATATTGGTGATAAGTACACGGTTTTCACTTATCGTCGTTTATCTCTCTGACCGTTCCTTGAAAAAGGGATTTGCACAGAAAATGTGCGTGTGTTTCGTGTACTTCCTTTTAAAACCAGCGATCTTGGGTGGGGGGGGGGGGGGGGGGGGGGACATTTTGCATGTTTTTATCTTATTTCAGAACGTTAGCAGTCAAATCTGTTTCAGATTTTTGAATTTTTTATCGGCTGCCTATGTTTTTGAGTTGAGAAGCGGGCTACAACAAAAATCGATGGGACATTTCCCGTCCCAGTGATCATACACCATTGAGACGTATGAACGAAGGGCAAACAAAACAGCGAGAGATATGCCGTGGGAATCGATGCCGCCTTCCCCCTACTTCTACTTCCCTCGCTCCCTTTCCTACCTCGCGCACCCCCTCCTCCCACCCACGAGAGCCAGACCGCCCCCCCCCCCCCCCCCCCCCCCCCCCGCCCCCCTCCACCCGTCCTCCGTCCCTCCGCGTTTTCTTTGTATGTGATCTTGCCGGCGGCAGTATGATATATTGGTGGGAACAGTCAACACGGGGCCAGAGGAAGTGTAGATTGCATGTCCGCGGGTTAGGTCACCAGGGCGGGGGCTAGAGCAATGGATGTTAAAATAATGTGGGCTTGCGCGTGTCGGCGATCCCAGTGCAGTTGAAAATCGACCGAAGAAGAGGAAAGGACATGTACCTGGTGTCGTATCGACTAGCAAAGTTGAAGGTTTTGTTGATTTCCGCGGCGTTGTCGCGCGCGTCTTAAAGAGTTAAGGCAGTTGAAGACTATTCAAAGAGATCAGAGGCCGTTGAAGACTATTCAAAGAGATCAGAGGCCGTTGAAAACTATTCAGAGATCAGAGGCCGTTGAAGACTATTCAAAGAGATCAGAGGCCGTTGAAGACTATTCAAAGAGATCAGAGGCAGCTGAAGACTACTCAAAGAGATCAGAGGCAGCTGAAGACTATTCAAAGAGATCAGAGGCCGTTGAAGACTATTCAAAGAGATCAGAGGCAGCTGAAGACTATTCAAAGAGATCAGAGGCCGTTGAAAACTATTCAGAGATCAGAGGCCGTTGAAGACTATTCAAAGAGATCAGGGGCCGTTGAAGACTATTCAAAGAGATCAGAGGCCGTTGAAGACTATTCAAAGAGATCAGAGGCAGCTGAAGACTATTCAAAGAGATCAGAGGCCGTTGAAAACTATTCAAAGAGATCAGAGATGCATTGGGTGATGCATGCAAAGCTGTATTCTGCCGCCGTGGCAAAACTCAAATAAACCTGAGAGTTTTAAATATTATTAGAGTTTGCGCGAGTTCACGATCTCAAAACACCCTGACGGATAACCGTAATGGTTGACTGGGAGTAAAGCACCAAATTACTTAGTTATTTACTCACGAACTCAACGTAGCTGAAACCCGTTCAAGAAGAGCGGGAAGATGTGTATTAGCTGTGTTGGGAAACTAGCAAACGTGACTTCATGGATGCTGCAAGGGCTTGAAAATATTAACGCTCCCGTGATAGTTGAAAACTATCCCAACAGGGCAGCGAGAGAGAGAGAGAGAGAGAGAGAAGGGAGAGGGAAAAGAGAGGGAGAGGGGAGAGAGAGAGAGAGAGAGAAGAAGAGAAGAGAGAGGAGGAGAGAGGAGACAGAGAGAGAGAGGAGAGAGAGAGAGAGAGAGAGAGAAGAGAAGAGAGAGAGAACTCGAACTCGAAAACTTTATTTTACAAGGATTTGTAGGTTCAGTCAAAAACCTGGCTAACAACTAGTCCTTGCTAAAACTACTGATGAATAGATATCAAATTAACAGGCATTATTGTATACATATAAGCATGAGAGAGAAGGAGAAAGGAGAGAGAGAGGGAGAGAGAGAAGAGAGGAGAGAGAGAGAC
>JABMCL010000455.1:332500-337500 GCA_018857735.1 Alviniconcha marisindica
AACGACTTACTTAAAAATGTTCCCTGCAACGTGATCCACTCACCCGTGCAGTATGGACGCCCCAGCCACCGCCCCGCCCGTCTGCGCAAGCGCGTAGAAGAGCGCCCTCAGGGGCGTCACCTTGCACGTGACCGCCTGCACGAGGCTGACCACGGGGTTCAGGTGGGCCCCGGAGATGTGCTGAAAGCACTGCACGAGCGAGGCCACGGTCAGTCCGAAGCACAAGGCCACCGCCAGGTTGTGAGCGCTGGGTTCGCGGGGGCCGGGGCACGTCAGCGTTGCTAGGCAACCGAAGAGCACGTGCAGGAGCGAGGCCAGGCACTCCGCAGTGACGGCCCTCCAGAAGGCGATGGTGGCCAGCTCGGCTCGCATCGCCATCACGGTCACGTCGAAGAGACGAAGGCGTCCCGGGGGTCTTGACGACGTCGTATTTCCGGTGTTTCCGGTTCCGCTGTGAACGTGAGAGTATTGTCCCATAGCAGCCATACATCAACCCGCGGAGCTATCGAGGAGGTTCAGCTGTGCGTCCAGGGTTCGTGGTAGCCGCGGAGACCGCACTCATGGCTTATTTTGTACAGGTGAAGGGTTTTCCTCATAGGTGTAACAAATCCACGGTATCTGACAGGTCAAGTCAAGTCAAATCACGTTTTTATTTGTCTATAGGCCTCGGGGCCCGTTACGAAGGGATCGTGAGTTCGTGTTCAGTACTAGTAAACGAAGAAAGCATTATGTGCTAATGACAACAATAAGCATAATTTCATGGATCCATACGCACAAAAGAACAGACTGTAGATCTTTTCTCTGTCAGGCTCTCTCTCTCAGCTTAAGTGAACAGAAGATGAATCGTGACATGCTAATCATCACAGGTCAGAAACTGGACATGCAACTACTCATTCAGCAGTTCTGGAAGCAGGCCTATACCTTGCAACTACTCATTCAACACTTCTGGAAGCAGGCCTATACCTTGCAACTACTCATTCAGCACTTCTGGAAGCAGGCCTATACCTTGCAACTACTCATTCAACACTTCTGGAAGCAGGCCTATACCTTGCAACTACTCATTCAACACTTCTGGAAGCAGGCCTATACCTTGCAACGACGCACATCATCACTTCGTCCACGTGAGAATACAATATATATACTGTCCCATGGAAACCACACGTTTAAGAAGTTTCAATCCCTAGACTGCAAAAATTAACCGTTCAACAAGCGCTGAACATGATAGCAGTTAGGCATGGATCGACGCTTTGCGGGCCAGTCTGAAAGCACTGTCCCACTGACGGAAAGGACCAGTAAATCCACGAAGACTATGAAACAGACACTGTGGAATATTCCTCTATCTATACATGTTTCCACACTGTCGTGAAGGATCGATGAAGGGGAAGCTCCAAGCCCCAAAAAAGAAAGGTAACCGCTCCGAGTCCAAAAGAAAAGTAACCCTTCGTCAGGGCCAGCGTTTGACTTATCACGAATGTTCAAATCACACGTTGCTGGGGAGTGTGTAAGCGTTTAGTATCACGACTGTGATTGTCCTAAACGTCCAGGAGCATAATTATATTATTGTCGTCGGGAAATCAGTTTTCTGACATGGCCAAATTAGTTGCGGTAACTGTCCATTGCATAATGACATCCACTGAGGGTCGGCTACCTGATACCACGGCTTTGTCATGAATGTTTATCGCAGATGGTACAAGAGACTGGGTTGGCTGATGCCAAGACTTTGGTTGTAAGAAAATGTCTGTTGCACAGGGCTCCAGAGTGTGAGTTGTGTGATATCACGATTTCGCTGTTATGATTTCAGACCGGTCATAATAATGCACCGTAGAAGAGCAAAGCGGTACAGTGCGGTTCTAACTTTGGTCGTGATGACTGATCAGCCGACACTTACGCCACAACCGTAGCAACGAGTTTACTGACGCACGTCACAGTTCTGACGTTGGTCGCGACATCATCAGGGCAGAGGAAGAAGCGGCCAATAACGTCAGCGGAAGACTGGTGTCAGAATGCTTGAAATTTTGCCTCTTCCGGGACTGCAGCAGTGTTGGTATCATCGAGGTTATAGATCAGTATCTGAAACATTGAGACATCGTGAGACACTGGATTGTAATACAGACTCTCGATCGTAGTATACCATAAACTAAACTATATAAACAGGAATAAACGAGTTTAGCTTAATTAATACTTCACAATGGCCAATGCAGCATGAGTTTGAGAGAGAGAGAGAGAGAGAGAGAGAGAAGAGAGACAGACAGACAGACAGACAGACAGACAGACAGAGAGGGAGAGACAGACAGACAGACAGAGACAGAGACAGAGAGAAAGTGACAGAGACAGCGACAGAGACAGACGGACAGAGACAGACAGACGGAGACAGACAGACAGAGACAGAGAGAGAACTCGAACTCGAAACTTTAATACACAAGGATAGTAGCGTTAGGGCCATTTGGACCTATCTAACAGCCAGTCCTTGCTATACTACAAACACAACTATACACGACTATACCACAAACAGATATCATAAGAGAGAGAGAGCGAGAGAGAGAGAGAGAGAGAGAGAGAGAGAGAGAGCAGAGAGAGAGAGAGAGAGAGAGCTGACCCTACACCCATCTCAAAACAACTGACCAAAGATGCCTGCGTGGCGGCGGGCGTTCAGAAGTGCCAGAAAGATGGAGCTAGTATTGCCTCTATCGAATTAAGGACTGACACCAACACGGTGTCAGGGGACCCGGAGGCCTACGCTTGATTTCGTTCGCCGTCGCCGTCGCCGGAAAGAACGATTCGTACGGATGCTGGATGTAACGTCATCGGGACAGAGAAAGAAGGAGCCGCTGCTGACTGGTGTCAGGATGCTCGTTAGTACATTAAGACTGGTGTCAGAATGCTCGTTAAGTACATTAAGACTGGTGTCAGAATGCTCGTTAGTACATTAAGACTGGTGTCAGAATGCTCGTAAGTACATTAATACTGGTGTCAGTATCGGTACACAAGATGGTGTCAGAGCCGTAGTGACTGGTGTCAGATCTCGTTAGTAAAAACCTTTAAGCGAACCCTGGTGTCAGAATGCTCGTTATTGTTTAAACCTTATCAAGACTGGTGTCAGAATGTTCGTTAGTACTTTCCCAAAGGACCTTGCTGGTGTCAGAATGCTCGTTGGTACATTAAGACTGGTGTCAGGATGCTCGTTAGTACATTAGGACTGGTGTCAGAATGCTCGTTAGTACATCAAGACTGGTGTCAGAATGTTCGTTAGTACATCAAGACTGTCAGAATGCTCGTAAGTACATCAAGACTGTATCAGAATGCTCATTAGTACATCAAGATTGGTATCAGAATGCTCGTTGGTACATCAAGACTGGTGTCAGAATGCTCGTTAGTACATTAAGACGAGTGTCAGAATGCTCGTAAGTACATTAAGACTGGTGTCAGAATGCTTGTTAGTACATTAAATCCCGTTCTTAACTGGGTGAATGTTTGTTCGCCGAATATACTTCGGACAGTTCGACGAACTATGATTCGTTTCTTAATTGAACTTTTAGTTCGCCGAACATGGTTCGGACAGTCCAAACTTTACTTCGTTCTCAACTGGCTCGTAATGAGATGCAAGCTTCGGCCCGAACTTGCGGCAGACGCGCAGCAGACAGCATGATCGAAAATGTAGGCTAAAGTCAAGTCATGTCAAGTCAATACACTTTAATCATCCCTCACAGGGTAATTCAACTAACTACTATTCATTCTGGGTCTCCGAGACAAGGCTGCCCTCCCACAAGTCAACACATAAACAAATTCCCTCCGAAGCGAGTGAAGAACCTAGCGACACCGTCATCCATTTTTATTTTTATTTTTTCTTCATCCACAGGAGAGCTCTGCTCTCAGCCAATCAGGGGCAATGATCGTCGAATAGGGCGAATGTTCCCAGAACATGTTGAGCGAAGCTTTTGGACCCCGAATATAGCTTCGACGAATACTTCCAACTAGGTTCGCGAAGAAAAGTTCGCCCATTTAAGAACCAACTAGCTTCACCGAATACTTCCAACTAGGTTCGCGAAGAAACATTCACCCAATTAAGAACGGGCTTAAGATTGGTGTCATAATGCTGGTAAGTACATTAAGACTGGTGTCAGAATGCTCATTAGTACATTAAGACTGGTGTCAGACTGCTCATTAGTACATTAAGACGGGCGTCAGACTGCTCGTTAGTACCTTAAGACTGGTGTAAGAATGCTCGTTGGTACATCAAGACTTGTGTAGGAATGCTCGTTAGTACATTAAGACTGGTGTCAGAATTCTTGTAAGTACATTACGACTGCATGGGGTCATAATTCTTGTAAGTACATTACGACTGGTGTCAGAATGCTCGTAAGTCCATCAAGACTGGTGTTAGAATGCTCGTAAGTACATCAAGAATGCTCGTTAGTACATTAAGACTGGTGTCAGATTGTTTGTCAGGCTCACTGTAGCCGGACTGAGTACTGCTCTGCTTGTCCCCGGTAAATTCAATAATAGTAGACATCTAGCAGCACAGAAGCCCTGGCTCGTACATGTGTACGACTGCTATGTACAGGAAAAGAGAGGTCGGTATAGCACTAAGTGTCTATGCTACAGTGCTTGGGTGGCAGCGTGACGTTGAACGGTGTATGCTGCATACGTCTTTGGACCTTTTTTTTAATTAATTTTTTTAGTTCCTAGAAGCGGAACCGGACCGGGGACTGAAGTTGACCGGAAAATGGAGAAGAAAAAAAACAGAAGAGAGAGAGAGAGAGAGAGAGAGAGAGAGAGAGAGAGAGAGAGAGAGAGAGAGAGAGAGAAGAAGAAGAAGAAGAAGAAGAAGAAGAAGAAAGAAATGTGCAAATGTTTTCATAGATTCATGTTGTTGTATTAATATTTAGGTAAAAGGACTAGAATTTTAGTTGTTGTTCCTTGAAACGTTGAGCTGCTGAGGGCGCAGACATGGTCGGTTTTTCTTTACCAATGGGGGGAGACAGACAGACAGACAGACAGAC
>JABMCL010000455.1:345000-347500 GCA_018857735.1 Alviniconcha marisindica
ACTTGCTTGGTGTGTATATATATATACGGCGTGGGCAGTTATTAACCTATTCCCTACCTTTACGTAGGAACTTGCTTGGTGTGTATATATATATACGGCGGGGGCAGTTATTAACCTATTCACTGCCTTTACGTAGGACTGAACTGGCGAGGTGTGTATATATATATACGGCGTGGGCAGTTATTAACCTATTCCCTGCCTTCACTCAGGAACTCGTATCATGATCATGGATTTAATGAGTGCTGCCACTGCCCATGTGTACGTCAGTGATCAGATGGGAAAAAACGGCTAAGTCAGACAGAGAGAGAGAGAGAGAGAGAGAGAGAGAGAGAGAGAGAGAGAGAGAGAGAGAGAGAGAGAGAGAGAGAGAGCGTGTGTGTACGTCGCTGCATGCCTGATAGGGCGGGGTCGTATTTCAGTGGTTTAGCTCGCTGTGCGGCTGCTACCGTGTCTTCGACTCCCAGTCGAGACAGGATCAAGAACTGATCTTTAAAAAAAGAAAGGAAAAAATCCCGTGACAAAACCTGTGCAGACATTCGCAGTGCCTGTCTCACTTGTGTATGGACACAGCTGCTGCCAAGGCTTTGAATCCCAGGCGAGGCATCGACAAGAGTGAAGAACCGTTCTTTAGGCCTGTTTTTCCGGCCCTTCTCTTTTCTCCTCTTTTTATTCTCCTTTTTTTCCCCCCTCCACGGATTCAGTGCTTGTGCAGATTCGTCATTCAGACTTGTCTCGCTTCCGTGCGTCAAGCAAACATTGCTGAGAACGTTGCGCACGTTAACTGAAGATACCAAGTTATGAGAATGCCTATAATTATGAAGCGCATAAAAAAGAAAAGAAAAAAAAAAAAAGAGCTAGCGTTTCTTGAGCATGAAGACACCAGCTCAGACCACGGACTCTCGGTGTTCAAAACGGAACTCCTGTTCGCCTGCTGACTGTACTGTAACATGAAGTGTACACTTTGATTTATAAACGGATCAGAGGATTTTAACTTCTTCCATCTGCTGTTAAGCGATCCTGCTGTCTCTTCATTCTGCTAACGTTAAGGAATATTCCGTTTTGTGTCCGGGAAGCTGTACTGGCAGTCGGATGAGAACTACTCATGCAACTGAAAATTAAGGGCTTATCATGACACTCGTGTGAGGCTGGTAGAGAGAGAAGGGGGAGAAGGGGAGACAGACAGACAGACAGACAGACAGAGACAGAGACAGAGAGACACACACAGAGAGACACAGAGAGAGACACACACAGAGACACACAGAGACAGAGAGAGACAGAGAGAGACAGACAGAGACAGAGACACAGAGACAGACAGATAGACAGAGATAGAGGCAGAGACAGAGTGAGACAGAGACAGAGACAGACAGACAGACAGACAGACAGAGAGGACTGCGTGCTAACAGAATAAAACAGTAGAAAGCTTGTCAGCTTGTGTTTTAGAGTTCCGCAGCTATAATCCTGAGTTTTCCCCCAATGTTGGGTGAGGAGGTAGCGTATGCAGCCCTTTCCACTACACACCACAACCCCAAAACAACACAACACACACACACACTTGTAACATAACTGCCAGAGAAACAGGCTGCAAGTGCAGTGTTGTTCGCCACACCGGAAGCCGCATTTCGATTGCGGGGATCCCCTGTCTGTCTGTCTGTTCGTCTTCGTCTCTGTCTTTGTCTCTCCCGTCTGTCTGTCTGTCTGTTCTGTCTGTCTGTTTCTGTTTTCTTTCCCCTTCTCTTCTCTCTCTCTTCTCTCTCTCTCTCCTCATCTCTCTCCTCTCTTCTCTCTCCCTCTCTTCCCCTCTGCACCCCCCCCCCCACCCCACCCCCCCATCCCCCCTCTCTCTGTTCTATTCAGTTAAAATGCAACAAAGAACAGAAAACCCTTTCAAGGCCTGTCCTAGCGGCAAGCCCAAGGCGGCCGAGGGGGTGGGTGTGTGTGTGTGTGGGGGGGGGGGGGGGGGCGCAGCGGTGGAGGCCACTTAAATGGGTGGATGCTCAGTTGCCTTTCATCTGCACACTGCGTCTGCTCGCAGCGTGTGTTCGATACCCCGCCCTGACACAGTCATTAACACCGCATCTTTAAGTTCAAGCCTAGCTTCCAAGCCCACCGCGCAACCAGGTGCCGTACACGCCGTTTTTCTCTGTCCGGGAACATCGCTTAATTACAGCTGTATAGTCACTGAAGTGAACATGCACTGAGCATGGTTTCTTGCAACTGTCTGAAACAGAACAGGGGCCAGAGCGCGCTAATGCTATTCAGTAGATATACGGTATTAGTCTCTGAGGATATACCTCTGGGGGGGTGTTCAAGATTACTTTATTGTCTCACCAGAGAAATTAAAACGTGGCTGAACATTGACCATACACACAGTACACAGTAACACGTCACTTATTGAATATTTTACAACTCAAAGAACAGTTACCTCATGTACCTTGTGTTCACTGGCATGCCCGGTCAGAGAGTTACCGTAGGCGATTCAGGTCTTTGTTGTTGGAGTGTT
>JABMCL010000455.1:355000-362500 GCA_018857735.1 Alviniconcha marisindica
ACATAGAGTCGTGCGCTACAAGAGCTATGTCTTCTTATTCTTGTTGTTGTTGTTGTTGTTGTTTTTGTTGTTGTTGTTGTTTTGTTGTTGTTGTTGTTGTTGTTGTTATTGTTATAAAAACAAAATCCAGAGTTAGGTCTCGGCCACCATTGGTAAACATTTGCAGAATATTTCAGTCAAGCAACATTGTCCTCCACTACTATCAGGCTGTACAGTGTGTGTGTGTGTGTGTGTGTGTGGTGTGTGCGCGCGCGCACGCGCGCGCGCGCGCGTGTGTGTGTGTGTGTGTTGTGTGTGTGTGTGTGTGTGTGTGTGTGTGTGTGTGTGTGTGTGTGTGTTGTGTGTGTGTGTGTGTGTGCGTGTGCGTGTGTGTGTGTGTGTGTGTGTGCATCTTTTGCACAGTTATGTACGAACCCTTGTCTGCATTATGGGTTTTTGTTTTTGTTTTGTTTTTTGTTTTGTTTTTTTATTGCTCATAACATTCTCCGTCTCGATGTACATTATTTGAGTCATATTATGCTTGTTCAGCGCTTTGAGCCGCATCGTAGGCGCTTTACAAATCGCCATTATTATTATTAATATCAAGAACAAGGGGAATAGCAGCATTAAGAACAAGGGCAATAATAGCATCAAGAACAAGGGCGATAACAGCATCAAGAACAAGGGGAATAGCAGCATTAAGAACAAGGGCAATAACAGCATTAAGAACAAGGGCAATAACAGCATCAAGAACAAGGGCAGTAACAGCATCAAGAACAAGGGCAATAACAGCATCAAGAACAAGGGCGATAACAACGTCCACAAGAAACAGGTCAGCAGACACAATGAGGGTCTGAGGTGTTTGAGAGTATGAACCTGAACGCCTTACCACCACTGCCTGCTCCAGCAGCTGGCTTTGTTCAAAGTCATCGTCGTCATAAAGATCGTACTCTCCACAGCGTGCCCTCAGCTTTGTGGTACTGAAACACACACACACAGAGTCCAGCAAACCTCACTCAAACACACAGACACAGAGTCCACCAAACCTCACTCAAACACACAGACACACACAGAGTCCATCAAACCTCACTCAAACACCTAGACACACACCAGAGTCCATCAAACCCCACTCAAACACCTAGACACACACAGAGTCCATCAAACCTCACTCAAACACACAGAGTCCATCAAACCCCCTTCAAACACCTAGACACACACAGAGTCCATCAAACCCCACTCAAACACACACACAGAGTCCATCAAACCTCACTCAAACACCTAGACACACACAGAGTCCATCAAACCCCATTCAAACACCTAGATACACACAGAGTCCATCAAACCTCACTCACACACACAGAGTCCATCAAACCTCACTCAAACACCTAGATACACACAGAGTCCATCAAACCCCACTCAAACACCTAGACACACACAGAGTCCATCAATCCCCACCCAAACACCTAGACACACACAGAGTCCATCAAACCTCACTCAAACACCTAGACACACACAGAGTCCATCAAACCTCACTCAAACACCTAGACACACACAGAGTCCAACAAACCTCACACAAACACCTAGACACACACAGAGTCAATCAAACCTCACTCAAACACCTAGACACACGCAGAGTCCATCAAACCTCACTCAAACACCTAGACACACGCAGAGTCCATCAAACCTCACTCAAACACCTAGACACACACAAAGTCCATCAAACCCCACTCAAACACCTAGACACACACAGAGTCCATCAAACCTCACTCAAACACCTAGACACACACAGAGTCCATCAAACCTCACTCAAACACACACACAGAGTCCATCAAACCCCACTCAAACACCTAGACACACGCAGAGTCAATCAAACCTCACTCAAACACCTAGACACACACAGACACATTCACACACAACACACACATTCACACACACACACACACACACACACACACACACACACACACACACACACACACACACACACACACACACACAACACACACACCACACACACAC
Source organism: Alviniconcha marisindica (assembly GCA_018857735.1). NCBI lineage: Eukaryota > Metazoa > Mollusca > Gastropoda > Provannidae > Alviniconcha > Alviniconcha marisindica. The sequence goes on from JABMCL010000455.1 coordinate 356,999, forward strand.
ACCACACACACACACACACACACACAAACACACACCACACCACACACCCCCACACACACACACACCAACACACACACACAACACACACACACACACACACACACACACACACACACACACACACACACACACACACACACTGTTCTATCCACACACGAGACATCCTTCCCCGAGTCAGCACTACAGACTACGCCGCACCGTACGGGTAGTTGTTGACGCAGTGTCCAGCTGTGACGAGGGTTCTCTCGTTGTAGATGACAGCGCCACAGATGTGGTACCACACGCCGTAGTGCAACAGCTGCAGGGAGCAGATGTAGGGGTGGTCGCCGTAGTCGGACTCCTCGCCATCGCCAACCACCTGCACTGTCTTCGCAATGGGTGTGGTAGATGCAACCGCGCCTGCGAGAGGTATGTCTATAGTTTACTTCATAACTACCTTGCCTTGGGCTGTGTGTGTGTGTGTGTGTGTGTGTGTGTGTGTGTGTGTGTGTGTGTGTGTGTGTGTGTGTGTGCTGTGTGTGTGGTGTGCATGCGTGTATGATGTGTGTGTGTGAGTGGTGTGTGTGTGTGTGTGTGTGACGTGCGTAGCGTCTGCGTGCGTGCGTGCGTGCGTGCGTGAGTGCGTGCGTCCGCGGGTGTGTGTGTGTGTAGTCTGTACTGTGTGTGTGTGGTGTGTTAGTGTGTATGTGTGTAACTGTGTGTGAGGTGTTCCGAGGTACATCCTCCTGTGTAAATACAAGGTACATAAACTCCACCAGAAGTACATCCTCTGTGTAAACGCAAGGTATATAAACTCCACCAGAGGTACATCCTCAAATGCACTGTATACTTAAGTGGGGTCGACTATCTTCAGCCAGAATAATTATAAGCTTCTTGCATGATAGCATTGGTCCTCCAGAAAGGGAGATAAATCCTGCCGCTGACGGGTTGTGCCTGCCCGTGGGCGTGGTAACGGAAAAACAGGAAAAACAAAAAAACAGACGCCCTCACACGCAGTCATCTCGACCCTTGGAATGCATTTGTCAATGTGCAATATCCCAGTAAGCATGCCGGATCCGATTCGCATCCAGGTCCGGATCAGCTGGGAAGCATTGGTCAGAAGCACGTGCACCGGCTTGCTTCAGGAGCGGGTCCGTTTGGCCAAGACCTTACAGAACCAGCCGGAACTAAATCGGATCCGGGCTGGTTTTGTATGATATTATCCGGGACGTCTGTGGATGAACGAAACCGATGTCCAAAAGCGGGAAACTGCATGGTAGCGGGCCAGTTGCGTCCTGCCAGAAACCGGGCCAGATGATTCCCGCACAGCGGCTTGCTTCCAGACTTGATGCGTTTGGCCAAAACCTGACCAGGCCATCCATATCGGATCCGGGTCAGGTTTGAACAATATGATCCACACCTTCTTTGGAATAACGGAGCTGAAACGGATGCGGGAAGTCGGAACCGGCATATACTATCTGGCCCGATTCTGGCTGCTCGCTGGCCGTAATGGCTATAGCTGGTCGTAACCAAAACGCTTCCGGATCGGATCCGGCGTGTTTACTGGGATGGCACATACCGGGTGCCCCCAGTGCTCAGCTAGGGAACTCTGCAACAGCTTGATGATATTCAACTCAACGCCTAATCGCAAAGGTAGAACGGCCAGTTAGTGTTCGATGACATGTACCTTTAAACAACAAGAACAACTACAACTACAACAGTAATAATAAAGAAGAAGAAGAAGAAGAAGAAGAAGAAGAAGAAGAAGAAGAAGAAGAAGAAGAAGAAGAAGAAGAAGAAGAAGAAGAAGAACAACAACAACAACAACAACAACAACAACAACAACAATAATAATAATAAAAAAGAAGAAGAAGAAGAAGAAGAAACGAAATGTTAATAAAGCACGAAGTTCTAGCACAAAAGTAGAGCTTCGCCGCGAGGAACAAAATTGAAGTGTAAATTATATTCATGTTGAGACAGCTCGAGCGTAAAACGACAATTACAATGATTACAAACATTTAAAAGCACAACAAGCTGAACAGGAAAGATCTACATTATACACACACATGCACCTTACACACACACAACAACACACACACACACAACAACACACATCACAACACACAGCACAGCACGAAGCACAGAGAGAGAAGCAACAAACAAGACACACACACACACACACACAACACAAACGACGCACAACAAAACACAGCAACACGCAGAGACACACACACACACACACACAACACACACAAACACAAACACACAAACACAACAGAACACAGACACACACACAGCACACACACATGCACAACACACACAGCACCACACACGCACACACACACACAACAAACACACCACACAAACACAACACACACATCACACAACACAACAACTACCCGCGCAGCACGACACACACCACAATTACATACACATTACATCAGACACCCACAGCACACACACACACATACACACATACACACCAACAACAACCACACATCACCACTACACACACACACACACACACACACACCACACACACCACAACACACACACACACACACACACGCACACACACACACACACACACACACACACACACCCACCACGCACACACGCACGCACGCACGCACGCAGCACCACACGCACGCACGCACGCACGCACCAGCACCACGCACGCACGCACGCACGCACGCACGCACGACCACACACACACCACACACACACACACACAACACACCACACACACAACACACACACACACACACACACACACACACACACACACAACAGTACATCAATCCAATATTGGACTCGCTGTTTGCGATACATGTTACATTATACACAAACAGCAAACCATTATAGAAGAAGAGAACAAAAACAAAAGACAAACAAACAAAAAGAAAAACAGTGCGAAGCAGAAAAAGACATGGAGTGAGTGAGCTGCGTGAACTTTATAATCTAGAGCAAAACAAAACAAAACAAAACAAAAACAAAATCAACACCGTACCCAGCGCAAGGGAAGCAATCACCGAAATCCACATGTTGTGTGACGTTGCCTTCTCCGTCACAGGCTGCTCGCCCTTTGTGGGAGAGCTTTTTATACCTTCACGTCTTCACCACATGCTCCCTCTTCCTCCACCTCCATACCCCCTTCCCCCTTCTCCCCGTCCCTAATAAGCTTTGCGGTTTCTGTGGACGTTAAGGACTATGTTTACTCACTTACAGGACAGCTGCAGACGCATAGTGCCACTGGTCAGTGTGGTGGTGGTTGAAGTAGAGGCCATCGCTGGGAGTGTTTTACAGTTTCGAGTCGGCAACAACAAGCGCAGACTGTGTGAGCGTGCGCCCTTCAAGTTCAAACAGTGAGCCTGTTTTGATCAGCGGCAGGTTTTATTGGCTCTACGGCGTTGCATCGATGTTTATGACCACTGTTTATGACGCACAGACAGCGTGGACACGACAGCAGGTGCATTTCTCTCTGTCTGTCTGTCTGTCTGTCTGTCTGTCTGTCTGTCTGTCTGTCTGTCTGTCTCTCTCTCTCTCTCTCTCTCTCTCTCTCTCTCTCTCTCTCTCTCTCTCTCTCTCTCTCTCTCTCTCTCTCTCTCTCTCTCTCTCCCCTCTTCCCCCCCTCTCTGACCAACACCAGAACATGTGCGTGTGTGTGTGTGGTGTGTGTGTGTGTGTGTGTGTGTGTGTGGGGGTGTGTGTGTGTGTGTGTGTGTGTGTGTGTGTGTGTGTGTGTGTGTGTGTGTGTGTGGTGTGTGTGTGTGTGTGTGTGTGTGTGTGTGTGTGTGTGTGTGTGTGTGTGTGTGTTGTGCGCGCGCGTGCGTGCGTACTTGCATGTGGCGTGAGTGCCTGCGTCGTGCATGTGTGTGTGTGTGTGTGTGTGTGTGTGTGTGTGTGTGTGTGTGTGTGTGTGTGTGTGTGTGTGTGTGTGTGGGGGGTCATTTGTGTGGGTGTGTGTGGTGTGTTGTGTGTGTGTGTGGGGTGTGTGTGTGTGTGTGTGTGTGTGTGTGTGTGTGTGTGGTGTGTGTGTGTGTGTGTGTCATGTGTGTGTGTGTGTTGTGTGTGTGTGTGTGTGTGTGTTGTGTGTGTGTGGTTGTGTGTGTGTGGTGTGTGTGTGTGTTGTGTGTGTGTGTGTGTGTGTGTGTGTGTGTGTGTGTGTGTGTGTGTGTGTTGTGTGTGTGTGTGTGTGTGTTGTGTGTGTGTGTGTGTTGTTGTGTGTGTGTGTGTGTGTGTGGGGTGTGTGTGTGTGTGTGTGTGTGTGTGTGTGTGTGTGGTGTGTGTGTGTGTGTGTGTGTGTGGTGTGTGTGTGTGTTGTGTGTGTGTGTGTGTGTGTGTGTGTGTGTGTGTGTGTGTGTGTTGTGTGTGTGTGTGTGTGTGTGTGTGTGTGTTGTGTGTGTGTGTGTGTGTGTGTGTGTGTGTGTGTGTGTGTGTTGTGTGTGTGTGTGTGTGTGTGTGTGTGGCGTGTGTGTGTGTGTGTTTTGGTGTGTTGGTGTGTGTGTGTGTGTGTGTGTGTGTGTGTGTGTGTGTGTGTGTGTGTGTGTGTGTGTGTGTGTGTGTTGTGTGTGTGTGTGTGTGTGTGTGTGTGTGTGTGTGTGTGTGTGTGTGTGTGTGTGTGTGTGTGTTTGGGGTGTGTGTGTGTGTGTGTGTGTGTGTGTGTGTGTGTGTGTGTGTGGTGTGTGTTTTTGTGCGTGCGTGCGTGCGTGCGTGCGTGCGCGAGCGCGTGCGTGCATGCGTGCATGCGTGCGTGCGTGCGTGCGTGCGTGCGTGTGTGTGTGTGTGTGTGTGTGTGCTTGTGTGCTTGTGTGCGTGCGTGCGTGCGTGCGTGCGTGCGTGCGTGCGTGCGTGCGTGCGTGCGTGTGTGGTGTGTGTGTGTATCTGTGTGTACGCCCGCGCGCTTGTGCCTTATACAAAGATGGGGCGATGAGTGGAGGGGGTTAGGTGGAGGGATGAGTGTAGAGGGGGGTGGATGGTCTAGTGGAAAGAGGGGGGGAGGGGTTGATGGGGGAATGGGTGGAGAGAGGAGGGGGGGGGGGATAGAAGTATTGGTGGATGGTCTAGTGGAAAGGAGGGGGGGGGGGGTAGAAGTATTGGCGGATGGTCGAGTGGAGTTGGAGGGGGGAACGCACTGAAGAAAATGAAAGGCAAGAGAAAGAGACAACGAAATAAGACAGACAGACAGACAGACAGACAGACAAACAGACAAACAGATAGACAGACAGACAGACAGACAAACAGAAAGACTCCCAGACATACGTACAAACATATGAACGAGTATCTGTGCTCGTGTGTATAACTATAGGAACGTGGCTGTGCGTTTTACTGATGCTTCATTCGCAACAACAACAACAACAAACAAGACAACGCGTCTGGGAAGCTAATTTTATTCTCTTTAAATCATTTTTGTTGTTGTTGCAATTTCACTTCATGCCGGCTATATAATCTCGAAAGTCTTGCAAGACTCTCTCTCGCGCGCGCGCAAGTCTGACCCAAACTAAAAGTAGCGTCTACCAATCG
>JABMCL010000455.1:375000-380000 GCA_018857735.1 Alviniconcha marisindica
CAGTAGTAGTGGTGGTAGTAGAAAAAAATTTTTTGCCCGCTCGTGGCGTGTCGACCTCCCCCTTTGTCAGTGAGGCAAGACCACCACTGCCATCCTGCCCCTCCATAAGCAATCTGCCCAATGTGCAACCTACACCCTTCCTACCCTCAAGTCTATCACAATTGCAGTCGCTTCAGCGTAATAATAATAATGAGGAGAAAAGAAGAAGAAGAAGAAATTATCAGTAGGCATAAAATTTAGGAAGAAAAGAAGAAGAAGAAGAAGAAGAAGAAGAAGAAGAAAAAAAGGGAAAAAAAGGGAAAGAAAAAAGAAGAAGAAGAAAAGGAAAAGAAAAAAAGAAGAAGAAGAAGAAGAAGAAGAAGAAGAAGAAGAAGAAAAAAAAGGGAAATTATCAGTAGGCATACAGTAAGGGGACAATGCAAAAAGACCGATGTTGGCGAGGGTGGGGGGGGGGAGGGGGGGGAATTTATCGCTGTTTAGAAAAGGATCTGAATACTTATACTGACGTTGCAGGCACTTTTCCCTTTCCCTCGAAGAAGGATGTGTCCGTCGTTGTAGCGGCCCCAGACCCCGTCGGTCCATCTCGGCTGCAGTCCCAGGGGAGACTTCCCATGTTCACCTTCTTCAGGGTTTTGGGGCTGAGGAACCGCCACCGGGACACAGCGGGATGTGGTAAGGAAGAAAGTGAACAGGTCTTGAACGTCCACAGAAACCGCGAGGCTTATTAGGGGGGGAAAAGGGGGGGAGGGAGGGGGGGGGATGGAGGTGTAAGAAACAGAACGTGGTTTTTCGTCCACAAAACCGCATGGCTTATTGGGGAACGGGGAAAAGGGGTGGGGGGGGGAGGTGTAAGGAAGACAGTGAACATGGTGTTAAACGACAAAAACCCAAAGAGGCTTATTGGGGACGGGGAGAAGGTAAGGGGGTATGGGGTGAAAGGGAAGACAGTGAACATGGTGTTGAACGTCCACAGAAACCATGAGGCTATTAGGGAGGGGGAGGTTGGGGGTATGGCGGGGAGACAGTGAACATGGTTTTCAACGCCCACAGAAACCATGGGGGCTTATTAGGGAGGGGGAGAAGGGGGGGGGTATGGGGGTGAAAGTAAGACGGTGCTTTTAACGCCCACGAAACCATGAGGCTTATTGGGGACGGGGGGAAGGGGGGGGGTGGGGGTATGGGGGTGAAAGGGAAGACAGTGAACATGGTGTTGAACGTCCACAAAACCATGAGGCTTATTGGGGACGGGGAGAAGGTGGGGGTTTTAAAGGGGAAGACAGTGAACATGGTGTTGAACGTCCAAAAGAAACCATGGGGCCCTTTTTGGGGAGGGGGAAAGGGGGGGATGGAGGGGGGAAGAAGACAGTGAACATGGTGTTGAACGCCCAAAGGGAAACCACGAGGAAATATTGGGGGAAAGGGGGGGGGGGAAGGGTTAAGGAAGAAGTAAACATGGTGTTTAAACGTCCAAAGAAACCAGAGGTTATTAGGGGGGGAGGGGGGGAAAAAGGGGAAAAAAAGGGGGGTTGCTTCCCCCAAAAAACCGGGGTTTATTAACAGAACCCCCCCGGGGGAAAATTACCTTCCACCGCACTCTGTTTACTTACCTACAGTTTAACACCCGCGGTCTAACTCTCACCTTCCACCAGCACCCTGTTTACTTACCTACAGTTTAACACCCGCGGTCTAACTCTCACCTTCCACCAGCACCCTGTTTACTTACCTACAGCTTACACCCGCGGTCAAACTCTCACCTTCCACCAGCACCCTGTTTACTTACCTACAGTTTAACACCCGGGTCTAACTCTCCCCTTTCCCACCAGCACCCTGTTTACTTACCTACAGCTTACACCCGCGGTCAAACTCTCACCTTCCACCAGCACCCTGTTTATTTCCCCAAGCTTACACCCGCGGTCTAACTCTCCCCTTTCCCAAGCACCCTGTTTACTTCCCCAAGCTTACACCCGCGGTCAAACTCTCACCTTCCACCAGCACCCTGTTTACTTACCTACAGCTTACACCCGCGGTCTAACTCTCACCTTCCACCAGCACCCTGTTTACTTACCTACAGCTTACACCCGCGGTCTAACTCTCACCTTCCACCAGCACCCTGTTTACTTACCTACAGCTTACACCCGCGGTCAAACTCTCACCTTCCACCAGCACCCTGTTTACTTACCTACAGCTTACACCCGCGGTCAAACTCTCCCCTTTCCCAAACCAGCCCCCTGTTTACTTACCTACAGCTTACACCCGCGGTCTATCTCTCACCTTCCAGTAGCACCCTGTTTACTTACCCACAGCTTACACCCGCGGTCTATCTCTCACCTTCCACCAGCACCCTGTTTACTTACCTACAGCTTACACCCGCGGTCTATCTCTCACCTTCCAGCAGCACCCTGTTTACTTACAGCTTACACCCGCGGTCTATCTCTCACCTTCCACCAGCACCCCTGTTTACTTACAGCTTACACCCGCGGTCTATCTCTCACCTTCCAGCAGCACCCTGTTTACTTACAGCTTACACCCGCGGTCTATCTCTCACCTTCCAGCAGCACCCTGTTTACTTACAGCTTACACCCGCGGTCTATCTCTCACCTTCCAGCAGCACCCTGTTTACTTACAGTTTACACCCGCGGTCTATCTCTCACCTTCCACCAGCACCCTGTTTACTTACAGCTTACACCCGCGGTCTATCTCTCACCTTCCAGCAGCACCCTGTTTACTTACAGCTTACACCCGCGGTCTATCTCTCACCTTCCACCAGCACCCTGTTTACTTACAGCTTACACCCGCGGTCTATCTCTCACCTTCCAGCAGCACCCTGTTTACTTACAGCTTACACCCGCGGTCTATCTCTCACCTTCCAGCAGCACCCTGTTTACTTACAGCTTACACTCGCGGTCTATCTCTCACCTTCCACCAGCACCCTGTTTACTTACAGCTTACACCCGCGGTCTATCTCTCACCTTCCACCAGCACCCTGTTTACTTACAGCTTACACCCGCGGTCTATCTCTCACCTTCCAGCAAGCCCCATCCAGACAGCTTGCAGCGCTGCCCCACGAAGCTACCGCTGGAGGCGAAGTTGATGCTGTTGACGTGGCTACCGAAGTTGAGGGAGGACTGCAGTCTCATAATGGCGATGTCGTTGGGGTAGCCGGGGGCGCCCGAATTCCACCCGGGATGCTGTCGACAAACAGCCCTTTGTTCAAAACTCGCATCGGTAGCCATAGCTAGCTTCATTGTGTAGTTGTGTGAATGGCCCAACACAGCTTCGCTGGCGAACCGAAATATCAGCGTAAAAGGATCCCTTTTTATATATATAATTATATATATATATATTTTTAATATATATATATATATATATATATATATATTTTATATATATATATATATATATATATATATATATAAAAAAGGGGGAAAAAGAGAGAGAGAGAGAGAGAGAGAGAGAGAACTCAGAACTTAGAATTTTTTTTTAAAAAGGCCACTTGACCCATTACAAATGGTATGATTATAAACATGCACATACCACCTATACAAAACAGTTGACAAACAACACTAAACAAACAGACAAGACAAAAAGAAACAGAAAAAAAAACAAACACGAACAAAAGAGAAAACAAAACAAAAACAAAAACCCCCCCCACCCCCCCCCCAAAAAAAAAAAAGAAGAAGAAAGAGGAAAAAAAAACAAGAAAGTATCCTCGATGAGAGAGAGAGAGAGAGAGAGAGAGAGAGAGAGAGAGAGAGAGAGAGAGAGAGAGAGAGAGAGAGAGAGAGAGAGAAGAAAAAAGAGGAGGCAAAAAAACACCCAATTTTCGGGGGCCCTTAAGACCTTAGGCTTTTACTTTCCCAAACCAAACCCCAAATTTTTTTATATATATATATATATATATATATATATATATATATATATATATATATATATATATATATATATATATATATATATATATATATATTTTATATATATAATTTTTATATATATTTTAGTTGAAAGTATACTTTGTCGACGGAGGCTAATTGCGTACTTGTAATGCTTCAGTGGAATGTAATGTTCACATCACTGCAAGCAGGACAGCAGAGTACAGAGTTTTTCGTCTTCATTTGCAGAGTTAGACGGTGGACACATATTTATCAACCAGGCTCAGATTTTGGTATCTGTTACGATGAATGCTGGGCTGTATATCTAAAGCACAGAGACACAGATTTGTACAGACCGGGGGGGGGGGGGAGAGAGAGAGAGAGAGAGAGAGAAGAAGAAGACAGACAGACAGACGAAACCCGACAGACAGACAGACAGGGCAGACAGAAAACAGAGACAAAACGGAAAAAAACAGAGAGAGACAGAGACGGAGAAGACAAAACCAAAGACAGAGACAGACAGGCAGAGACAAAAGAGATAGCGACAGAGAAAAAAGACAGAGAGAGACAGAGAAAGGGACAGAGAGACAAAAAGACAGACAGAGACAAAAAAGAGAGGAGACAAAAGAGAGAGACAAGAGAGGCAGAAACAGACAGAGATCAAAAGAGAGAGAGATAAGATAAGATAATACTTTTTCACAGTGATAAAGATTTAAGCACGTGTCGGTTTTTTTTCAAATCTGTCCCTGATGACAAACACACAAAACAACACTCAATACATCAAACAAGAATTCCATTAAATACGCTAGAGAAAAAAAGACTTAAAAACAAAACAAAACTAATTTCTGTCTAAAAAAAAACACATCATACGAACAGAGCAATAATAAGGCAAAGTAAGACCAATTCAAAAAAAATTTTTAAAAAGGGGAGAGAGAGAGAGAGAGAGAGAGAGAGAGAGAGAGAGAGAGAGAGAGAGAGAGAGAATTACAAAAAAAATATTAACGAATAATGGGGGGGGAAAGGAAGAAAGGGGAAAAGAGAAGAGAGAGAGAAGAGAGAGAGAAGAGAGAGAAAACAGAGAGAAAACAGAGACAGAGAGACAAAAAAAAGACAGAGAGAGACAGAGAGAGA
>JABMCL010002975.1:5000-15000 GCA_018857735.1 Alviniconcha marisindica
ATGACTGTATAACAGGTAGGTGTGACTCTGTCTCTGTCCGGACGCCTCTCTGTCTGCCTGTCGGCCTGTCTGTCTCTGTCTGTCTGTCTGTCTGTCTGTCTGTCTGTCTGTCTTGTCTGTCTCTGTCTCTCTCTCTCTCTCTCTCTCTCTCTCTCTCTCTCTCTCTCTCTCTCTCTCACACACACACACACACACACACACACACACACACACACACACACACACACACACACACGCACTGGACTAAAAAAATTGTCTAATGCGCATGATGCATGCTGACGTAGCACATCAGGCAACAGAACAAACACGCCGCTGGTACCTCCACTGGGACCAGCTGTGACACTTGAGAATCTCACGTGCATCCCGTGCATCCAACGCCTGCGCTAGGGTGAACCAAAGTCATTCGTCCGTCATGGAGCTAACTTGTAATACATATGATCACAGTCAGTAAACATGGTGTTTAACGTCCACAGAAACCATAAGGCTTATTAGGGATTTGGGGGAGGGGGGGGGGGGGTATGCAGGTGGGGGAAGAGGGAGAGGGGTTATATACCTATCGCTACACTGTCACCACCAGAACGACTCCTGGGCAGCGATGAGAGCCATTTTAATGTTTCATTAATTGTGAGGGGCAAAGTCACAAGACAGTGTCCACAAACCCAACCTTTTTGAAGAGAAATGAGAGCCGAAGCGGAATCAAGCCGAAGCCATTCTGCTTACCAGCCTAACGCCTTACCGCTAGGCCAAACCGTCTCGAAAACGTATAACACATGGCGGGGCATGATTATTATACCAACAGCCTTCAAGTGAAATTTCTGTTTGATGATCTTCTATCTCTGACGGATCACTTACGTCATTGGCTCTCTGCACACACACACACACACACACACACACACACACACACACACACACACACACACACACACACACACACGCACGCACGCACGCACGCACGCACGCACGCACGCACGCACGCACGCACGCACGCACGCATACACACGCACGCACGCACGCACGCACGCACACACACACACATTGGACCTTAAGGGGTTGGATTGTATGACTATTTCGGGGGGCAATTTTGCCTTTTTCAAAGTAACGACCTTTTTTTCTTTCTCTTCTTTTATATATATATTTATTTATATTTATTTTTATTCGTTATATCTTCATTACTCTGAGCTGTGCTGACAGCCGAGTTTGTATTCGATTTGTCATCAACTTTCAGCACACACTAACTTCCAAAAAGGGAGTGACTATTCCACGAAAACCACTTGAACTAGTTACGAACAGCACTATCAGTTTCGAAACTTGTTACAGCAGCAACAAAAACAAGCGGACGGGATGCGGGAAGCTGCGGTGGCGGGAAAGAGGCAAGGAAAGTCAGAGGCCGTGATCTATTTGTTATGAAATTGGGCTTTCAGGGAAATATGCCTATCATTTATTCACCGGAAATCCCAAGTTACTAAAACATGACAATAACCATTGTCAAAATCAAACAAATGACCTTTTGTGATCAGTGTTTACTACCCCGAGAAACAGCTGTCAGTGTTAGTCAGTGTTGTAGTCTTGTGTTGTGTTTTGTGCTGTCGCGGCCTATTCAGTGTATTATTACGGTTGCCTTATATTCGGTTGGCTTTAAGTAGAGTTTGTATATTCGTCCTGAGTGGACCCTGTATGGTGGACAGGACTAGTTCAATTCCAGTTGCTAAGTAGAGTTGAGAGAGAGAGAGAGGGAGAGTTGTCTGTATCACAGTTGATGGGAGAGGAGATTTTTCTCTCTCTCTCTCTGTTTTTTTCTTTTTTCTTTTTGTGCATAATATGTTTTCCTAACTAGGAGGAAGAAATAAGTATTCTCTATTGTATCAGATTTAAAAAAATATATATAACGGAAAAAAAAGGGGGGTGGGGGCAATACCCACAAAAACTGACTCAAAACCGTCGTGGATTATAATTATCATCTACAACACTTCGTCGACAACTTGACTAAAAGTAAAGCACACGCGTTCACGGATCCGCGGGTCAGCAAACATCTCATGAATATTCATGTGGGATCGCGGGCCAGTCTCGAGGCGGCGCGAGATGTGTGAGGAAGGCAGCGTTGGAGTGTCCGCCTCATTACACAACACAACAGCCCGAGTTTCCAGACAGCCAGAACCAACAGCTCCGTGTTGACGAGAGCAAACACAGCACTCGGAGCAAGCACCGTGCACTCCTGTCAATCACAGCTTACGCCGCTTGCCATTGGTCAGAAGGGGCGGCGCTTCCCGTGGTGCCGTGGAGAGAGGGAGGGTCTCTCGCCCTAGAGAGAGAGAGAGATGCTCACACGTCTGGCTCTATTTTCTGTCCGTCTTCTTTTTCTTTTCTTTTTTTATATGTTTTAATTGATGCCGCGTGCTTCCAGCCAGTTTGGTTTCGCTGTGGAGCGGTCTGATGTAGTGAGGTGTGTGCGTGTGTGTGTGTGCGTCCATGTGTGTGAAGAGAGCAAAGGAGTTCCCCTTTCTCGCCTCCTCTAGGGTTTGCAATTCTCAGCGGAGCTCAGGAGAGGCTGACAAGTGCCTCCCGACTCTCAGGCCGACTTCAGACATTATAAACATCGCCACCGTGTCCAAGTGCCGAACTTTCAGGACAGCTTCAGGCGGCGCGGTAAACACGGACTCTGCGCCAAGGAAGACCAGTCCTTTTTTCTTCTTCTTCTTCTTCTTCTTCTTCTTCTCCTTCTCCTTCTCATCTCCATACTGCGCCTTCCCCCACCTTACTCCTCGGAGTACAAACAGCAACGACGGCATCATCACCACCAGCAGCAACAGCAGCAACCTGCCCGCCCTCCACCGCCGCCGCCGCCACCGCCGCCACAGTTCGATAGCGGTGTGTGAAGGTACTTGACGGCTTCTACACGGCTCAAGGCACTGGGGGTTAGAGACTGAAGTAATCCTCCAACAAGTGGCTGGAACTGAGTTGAGGACCGGTGCTAGTTGCAGCGGGGGATCCGCCGGAGTGGGGACTAAGTGCCCGTGACTGAGCTTCTGTACCCTGGGACAGATAAGTGCAGCCAAGTGCTGTCTACTACAAGCTCCGAAGTGCTGTCGATTGTACCCACTACAAATTACAACCGCAAGCAAGCGATTTGTTCGTAATTGTCATCAAGAGTGACGGGTGAGTAGATGAATATGTCGCAGTCACTTTGACATTGCCTGTGACTGAAATAAGAGTCTCAGTTCCACAGGGTGTAAGGTCAAATTTAATGTCGTTCCTTGAGCTGATCTCTATGGGGGGTTTACTTGAATTTCAGCGTGAATACTATGCAGACTTGATTTTAAACTGAAATAATATGCAGACTTGATTTTAAGGTTTAAGGATATAATTATCGACTTGAATTTCAGCGTTAAAAAATACGCCAACTTGATTTTAAGTGTGAATACTATGCAAACTTGATTTTAAACTCAAAGAATATGCAGACTTGATTTTAAGGTTTAATTGGACATAATTATCGACTTGAATTTCAGCGTTAAAAAGACATGCCAACTTGATTTTAAGTGTGAATATGCCAACTTGATTTTAAGCGTTAAGAATAATATACCAACATGAATTCAAGCGTTAAGAATATATCAACTTGATTTTAAGCGTTAAGAATAATATACCAACATGAATTCAAGCGTTAAGAATATATCAACTTGATTTTAAGCGTTAGGAACATACGCAAATGTGTTGTGCACTTCGTGCTTAGGGTGACCACTGGAAGCTAACCTGTGACCAAACTATTATGCTATCAGTCCAACATCATTTGGGAAAGCGTAGACGAAAAAAGGTCTGTATCCAAATTAATTTTTGGCATCATACTGCCTTGAAGGTTCTCGATACTAGATCCGTCGACTGCACAGACCTGACTATATCTGCCATCTGGCTCTAAAAACAGGGTCTGTATCCAAATTGCTTCTTCGTCGGTTCAGTCTTGAAGGTTTTCGACACTAGAACTAGCGTTAACTGCGCAGACCTGACTGTATATCTGCCATCTAGTTCTATACACGTGTCCATAGCCATATACACGGCTGCAGAAGTTTTGGAAGTTAACATGAATGCGAGTGACTGAATGCGACTGTTGAGCTGATTCAGTTGGGGTGACCACAACTGAGTGAAAAAAACATCAGTTTGTTCGCTGTAATTGCCGTATCCTGCCATATCCGGTATGACTGAATGCGACTGTTGAACTGATTTGGGGTGACCACAGCTGAGGGGAAAAAACATCAGTTAGTTCGCTGTAATTGCCGTATCCTGCCATATCCGGTATGACTGAATGCGACTGTTGTCGGAACTGATTTGGGGTGACCACAGCTGAGGGGAAAAAACATCAATTAGTTCGCTGTAATTGCCGTATCCTGCCATATCCGGTATGACTGAATGCGACTGTTGAACTGATTTGGGGTGACCACAGCTGAGGGGAAACTAGAAAACAGCAGTTAGTTCGCCGTAATTGTCGCCGTATCATGCCATATCCGGTGGGTATTTATAAGCGTGTGGGTCGATTAAAGAAGTAGTTTAGTGAGCCGGTTTGGCCTAGCGGTAAGGCGTTAGACTGTTAAGCAGAAGAACCTCGGTTCGAATCCGCTTCGGCTCTCCTTTCTCTTCAAAAGTTGTGGTTGTGGACACTGTCTTGCGACTTTGTCCCTCACAATTAATAAAACATTAAAATGGCTCTCATTTCCCCCGTCTTAATGCAGGAGTCATTCTGGTGGTGACAGTGTAGCGACAGGTATATATTCTTCCCTCTTCACCCCCCCCCCCCTCCATACCTCCTCCTCTCCCCCTCCCCCTTCTCCCCGTCCCTAATAAACCTTATGGTTTCTGTGGACATTAAGGACAATGTTTACTTACTGAAGAATTAGACTACTAAAGCAGGAAGTACAGCATTAATTGTCGCGCTTTGTCCTGGTCAGTGCAGGACGAAGTGTGGTACAACCCTGAAAGACCGCAACAGGGAAGCAGAAGGGCGACAGGGCACTCACTCTTGGTGCACTGCGTTCCGCCCTTTTCGGCGCGTTGTGTTTGTCACAGTGTTTGTATCGACTACGTGGATAGACAGCTTGGAATTTCGACGTCAATTTGTAGCTTGGAATTTCGACGTCACTTTAGAGCTGGGAATTTCACCGTCACTTTTTAGTTACAATTTCGACGTCACCTTATAGCTGGGAATTTCAGCGTCACTTTATAGTTGAGGATTTCAACGTCACTTTATAGTTGGGAATTTCAACGTCACTTTATAGCTGGAAATTTCAACGTCAATTTATAACCAATCTGCGCTCTATTGTATATCCTGACTTTTCCAGCACCGAAAGGAAAATCAGCACTTTGTTATATCCTGACCTGTGCGGCACTGGGAAGGAACATCAGCACTTTGTGCGTTATATCCTGACTTGTGCGGCACTGGGAAGGAACATCAGGACTTTGTGCGTTATATCCTGACTTGGCCGGCGCGTGTTTGTCACTGACAGTGTGGAACGACTTTAGTAAACAACAGCTGGGTGGAAATAAAAAATAAAAACTACAGTTACTTTATAATTACGTTACACTATATCCTGGCCCATTTGGCACAGGGCAATAACATCATAACTCGGTGTGTTTTTTATCCTGATTTGTGCGGCGCTTTTTTGTCACAGTGTGGATCGGCTTGAACTGGCAGCTGGAGAAAGACAGCATCTCCGAGTCAGTGCGTTGTTTCCCGGGATAACCTCCAGAGGAGCGTTTCAGTCTGAGTGTAGACGGACCCTTTCAGTGTCGAACACAGCACCCCCACCCCCACCCAGCGCCATGTACTCGGGTCACGCCGGGTACGCCAGTGCCACCGGCACGCCGTTCTCCGTCAGGGACATCCTCAGCTGGACAGAACAGCAGAACGCAGCAGGGTGCGGCCTGGACTACGCACCGCCCCTCCACTACATGGCAACGGCCGGCTACCCGTCCCCCGAGCTGTCCCCCCGCCACTGCGAGCAGCTGACCCTCCTGAACCCCAGCGCCCCTTCCCCCTCGGCCAACAACGGCAACGGCATGGTGGGCAACTCCGCCGGCGGGGGCGTCAACAACCCGGCGTGTCTGTACGGCACCGGGGGTTCCCCGGCCAACTTCCTGCAGCCCAGCGTGCCTTACTCCCAGCACCTGCCCTACTCCCAGAGTCTGGGCGCCGCCCTGAGCGTGCTGCACCCCACGTCGCCCAAGGACTACGAGTCCGCCATGCTGCCGGACCCCAGCGGACTGAGCGCCACGCCCGCCATCCCCTCGCACTGCCTGGAGGAGGAAGCTCTGGACAAAGGTCTGTGAAATTAGGGGTCGTTTGTTCTCTTGGTGACTGAGGATGATGGTAATGGTGGTGGTGATGATGATGATGGTGGTGGTGGTGGTGGTGGTGGTGGTGGTGATAATGATGGTGGTGGTGGTGGTGGTTGTGGTGGTGATGATAGTGGTGGTGGTGGGGGTGGTGGTGGAGGAGGAGGAGGAGGAGGAAGCTCTGGACAAAGGTCTGTGAAATTAGGGGTCGTTTGTTCTCTTGGTGACTGAGGATGATGGTAATGGTGGTGGTGATGATGATGGTGGTGGTGGTGGTGGTGGTGGTGATAATGATGGTGTGGTGGGTGGTTGTGGTGGTGATGATAGTGGTGGTGGTGGGGGTGGTGGTGGAGGAGGAGGAGGAGGAGGAAGCTCTGGACAAAGGTCTGTGAAATTAGGGGTCGTTTGTTCTCTTGGTGACTGAGGATGATGGTAATGGTGGTGGTGATGATGATGATGATGATGGTGGTGGTGGTGGTGGTGGTGTGGTGGTGGTGATAATGATGGTGGTGGTGGTGGTGGTGGTGGTGGTGTAGTGTGTGGTGGGGGTGGTGGTGGAGGAGGAGGAGGAGGAGGAAGCTCTGGACAAAGGTCTGTGAAATTAGGGGTCGTTTGTTCTCTTGGTAACTGAGGATGATGGTAATGGTGGTGGTGGTGGTGGTGGGGGTGGGGGGTGGAGGAGGAGGAAGCTCCGGACAAAGGTCTGTGAAACTGGGGTCGTTTGTTCTTGGTGACTGAGGATGAAGGTAATGGTGGTCTTAAAATTTGGGGTCCCTTGTCCATTGTGATGATGATGATGATGATGATGATGATGATGATGATGATGATGATGATGATGATGATGATGATGATGACTGATGATGACGACGACGACGACTGACGACGATGATGATGATGACGACGACGACAAGGACGCGCTGGAGAAAGGTCTTCAAAATTGGGGTCCCTTGTTCTTGGCGACTGAGGATAGTGATGATGATGATCATGATCATGATGACAAGAACCTCTGGGGAAAAAGGTCTGGAAAATGAGGGTGATGGTAACGGTGGTATGGTGATGATGATGGTGCTAGTGGCGGTGATGATAATGATGATGACGACGACAAGGACAAAGATGCCATGGAGAAAGGTCCGTGAGATACGGGGCCCTTGTCCATGCGATTAAGGGTGGTGGCGGTGGTGGCCGTGGTGGAGAAGAGGAGACCCTGGGGGGAGATCTCACTATGGGCCCCATGTCCACGGCAACTGAGGATGATAGTTACGGTGATGCGTGATGCTGGTGAGGATGGTGATGATGATGATGTAATGAAGGTGATGAGGAGGAGGAGGAGTCTTTGCTAATATGCACAATGAAGTTTTAGGTCAGATTGAAACAATAATGCTTCATCCAAGGACCAGAACCGTGATGATCGTGATCTGGAAAGTTATAATAAAAATGTTGAACATTAATATTAAAGTGATACGGTAATAACGACAATGAAGTAGTAAATATCCTCATGAACGCAATAATTATGATCGTCTCCACAAGTTTATCCAGACGCGGTCCTGATATTAACATGCACTTCTTTATTCTTTCGCCTGCTTTCTTTCTTTTGATTCTGTCTTCTTCTGCCTGTACATGTGCAGATACACACACAAATTTGTATTACGAAAAACTGTTCTGTCTGTCTGTCTGTCTGTCTGTCTGTCTGTCTGTCTGTCTGTCTGTCTGTCTGTCTGTCTGTCTGTCTGTCTCTCTCTCTCTCTGGCTCTCTCTGTCTGTCTGTCTGTCTGTCTGTCTCTCTCTCTCTCTCTTCTCTCTCTCTCTCTCTCTTCTCTCTCTCTCTCTCTCTCTCTCCTCTCTCTCTCTCTCTCTCTCCTCTCTCTCCCTCTCTCCCCCCCCCACACCCCACAACACACCCCACCAACACCACACACACACACCCACCACAACAACACACACACACACACACACACACACAGATATATAGATGTTACATTCATTTTTTTACACCTTTGGGGGAATGTGTTTGATACAGGTGGGTGGAAGGGAGGTTATATGCGTCTGGATCAGAAACTGAACGATATTTACTAATACCTTGTACATTTTACAAAGTTCTGCTTCATCTACGAACTATTTGAAGAATGCGGAAGAGGAAGTGTGACAGGAAGGACTTTTTAAGGACTTCTTACGCAATTAAAGCGCGCAGCTGACAGAAATTTTGCCATCTCGCACTTAAGATTTGGTTTCCGGATCAAAGTTCCTGGCATGGCGTGTGTGTGGGCGCGCACGCGCGCGCGCATGTGTGTGTGTGTGTGTGTGTGTGTGTGTGTGTGTGTGTGTGTGTGTGTGTGTGTGTGTTGTGTGTGTGTGTGTGTGTGTGTGTGTGTGTGTGTGTGTGTGTGTGTGTGTGTGTGTGTGTGTGTGTGTGTGTGTGTGTGTGTGTGTGTGTATGCGTGAGTACCAGATTCAGCTAGGTCATACGAACGCAATTTATTAAGCACGCACGGCACATTTGTGGGGGAAAAAAGAACAGAATAAGTAGCACAATAATGAAACGTGTTTCAAATACTGTTACGCGCATTCAGGTCATTTCTTGTCAGACAGACTTACTTCAGATTGGCTGAATCAAATACGAACAAATAAAACGAAATCGGTCAGTTTTATCTAATTCAAAACGAGTTCTGCACGTTCATTCTGCTCTGGTATGTTATGTAATAATCGTTACTGTTTGGCAATGTCTGTGTAATGTTCTTCTCGATTCTTATAACAGTTTATCTTGAGAACAGAACGTATAACTCTGCTGGCCATGTGACCGGGATAGGTCAAAGTTTTCTACGCAGCAATTACTTATGAATAACCGTTTTAGCCGAAACGTTTATCTACAAAATGCAGCATGCAGGCCTAAAATTATCGTATCGCCATAGCATCGTATGTGTCTGTAATTACCATGTGTGCGGCAGTGGGGGCGTGTTGAGGGTCTCTCAAACGCTAATAGTCCGATACTGAACAGCGAAGATGTGAAGGGGGAAAAAAAACGAAGGAGGAGAGAGAGGGAGAGAGAGGGGGAGAGAGAGGGAGAGAGAGAGGGGGGGAGAGAGAGGGGGGGAGAGAGAGAGAGAGAGAGAGGAAGAGAGAGAGAGGAGAGAGAGGGAGGGAGAGAGAGAGAGAGAGAGAGAGAGAGAGAGAGAGAGAGAGAGAGAGAGAGAGAGAGAAACTAACTGAAAATAACGAAAGAAACGCGCGCACACTCACGCAAACACACGCAGGCACGCACGCACACACACACTCACACGCACGCACGCACACGCACGCACGCACGCACGCATACACACACACAACCAGGAACAGTGCAGAATAAGAAAAATACAGGCAGGGTGATTTGAAGGGGGGGGGGGGGGGAATGTTCATGTATGTATATTTCTAGACTCCATCAAATGCTGTTTTCCAACGATCCAAAGACATAAACGGTTAAGGGTTGAGAGAGAGAGAGACAGAGACAGAGACAGAGAGAGGTGGCTAATTTAATATGACAATACAAATCGTGCGAATTTTCGGGGTAAGTGATACAATACAACAGTTAAACAACAATTAAACGGTGATAAATGAAAATGTACTTATCATTTCATAGGCTAGCAGTTATACAATAAGCTAGCAGTCATCCTTGTTTCAGATTTTTATTTTTTTATTTTTTTATTTCTCTCAA
>JABMCL010002975.1:20000-37500 GCA_018857735.1 Alviniconcha marisindica
TCTCTATCCCTGCATAATCCACCCTTGTATTCTGATTGTGCTTCAACTTCCAGACATGACTTCAGTTTCGTGAGGCGAAATCACGTCTGCTTCGTTGTTTTTCTCCCTGTGCGCGTTTATAGTAGTGAGGTTCGGATATATACCCTGATTCCCGCCGGCAAGCAACGTTTCCTGGGATTCAGAAAATCTCACATTTTCCGCAGCTGAAGACTGAAGAACCCTACGGTTCAGCTAGCTGTCTGGTGGAAATGTGGACTGGATTTTCTCCATCTGGGATGCCTGGAGACATACTGGATTGTTGGGGTGATGATGACGTGCGCCTCCACGTCATGTCCATCCCGCAGAGGCGCATCAGCTGGGTACGTGGCAATCAACGTTTCCGCCTTGGCGGTGTTCGGCAGGGTCAACTTTTAATACCGTGCTTCTCGGATACCCCGGGTTGACCTCTCTCCTATGCGCTTGTTCATGTAAGACTTTTCCATTGGCGGTGTTCGACAGGGTCAGCTTCTAATACCGTGCTTCTCGGATACCCCGGGTTGACCTCTCTCCTATGCGCTTGTTCATGTAAGACTTTTTCCATTGGCGGTGTTCGGAGCCACGCTGGTCCCTTCTCACGTTTGCTTGGGTGTTCGGCAGCAACTTTAATCCGTGCTTCTCGGATACCCCGGGTTGACTCTCTCCGTGCGCTTGTTGCGCAGACATTTCAACTGGCGGTGCTCGGCAGTGTCAACTTTAATACAGTGCTTCCGATACCCGGTTGACTCTCTCCTGCGCTTGTTGCAGACTTCATGGCGGTGTTCGCAGTGTCAACTTTTAATACAGTGCTTCTCGGATACCCCGGGTTGACCTCTCTCCTATGCGCTTGTTGCTGTAAGACTTTTTCCATTGGCGGTGTTCGGAAGTGTCAACTTTTAATACAGCGCTTCTCGGATACCCCGGGTTGACCTCTCTCCTGTGCGCTTTTTGCTGTCAGACCTTTTCCATTGGCGGTGTTCGGCAGTGTCAACTTTTAATACAGTGCTTCTCGGATACCCCGGGTTGACGTCTCTCCTGTGCGCTTGTTGCTGTCAGACTATTTCAACTGGCGGTGCTCGGCAGTGTCAGCTTTTAATACAGTGCTTCTCGGATACCCCGGGTTGACCTCTCTCCTGTGCGCTTGTTGCTGTAAGAGTATTCCCACTGCCCCTTGTGGACCAGTCCTGTGTATGCAGTCTGTGAAGCTAAGGTGACCGTATCGTTTTGCGTACTGTCAGCAAGCAAGGAGTTAATCAGAGCTAGAAAGACGTCAAACAAACACAACTATAAAGATCTGGCATGCGAGTAAAATACAAGGTACATAAATTCCACCAATGGGTGTCCCTCTAGTGAAGTCTGTGTACCTTGTATTCACTCGCATGTCAGGTGAGCGTTACCGTAGACGACTCAGGTCTTTGCTGTTGTATTTGTGTGAGGTCTTTCGAGCGCTAATAAACTCCCTTGTTTGTTGACTCTGCACTGGCTCGCCGGGCCTCGTTCTGTTTCAGATTGCAACAAGCATTACTTCTAAGTGGCAATGCTGTGCAGCAGGGTTGTTTTCAATCTCGAATACAGTACAGTCTCTCGATCCTCAGTCCAATGTCTCATGTGTTCTGCAGTGTCCATTCAGCCACACCATCTCGAGGTCTGTCATGCATGTAACCGGCATAGCTTGTAACATTAACAGGACAGCACACGAAGCTTGCCTGGCTATATATAATCTGACCTGGTCGTAATTACGACAGCGTAGATCCGACAAGACTTGGGATGAAGCATTTCATTTCCTATGCTTCCTACGCCCCACCGAGGAGCTACTTGGTCGTAATTACGACAGCGTAGATCCGACAAGTCTTGGAACGAAACATTTCATTCCCTGTGCTTTCTGCACCCCACAAAGGAGCTACTTGGTCGTAAATACGACAGCGTAGATCCGACAAGTCTTGGGACGAAAGATTTCATTCCCTGTGCTTCAGGCACCTCACAAAGGAGCTACTTTACGACAGCGTAGATCCGACAAGTCTTGGAACGAAGCATTTCATTCCCTATGCTTCCTGCACCCGACAAAGGAGCTACGTGGTCGTAATTACGACAGCGTAGATCTGACAAGTCTTTGGACGAAACATTTCATTCCCTATGCTTCCTACGCCCCACCGAGGAGCTACTTGGTCGTAATTACGACAGCGAGACCCCGACAAGTCTTGGACGAACATTTCTTTCCCCTTTTGTTCCTGCACCCACAAGAGCTCGTGGTCGTAATTACGACAGGTAGACCCGACAAGTTTGGGACGAAGCTTTTATTCCCTAGCTTCTGCACCCAAAAAGGAGCTATTGGTCGAATACGACAGGTAATCCGACAAGTCTTGGAACGAAACTTTTCATTCCCCTGTGCTCCAGCACCTACAAAGGGACTTTTTTACGACAGCGTAATCCACAATTTTGGGGACGACGAAGAATTCATTCCCTGTGCCCCTACCCCCCAGCAAGGAGCTACGTATTTGTATCGGCACGGCGACGCTGGGGTAAACACTTTTAACATGGGCTTTTCCTCAGCGCAAAGCCGCCAGGAAATCTTGTGGAGTTGACCTCGAGGGAAAACGAGTCGGAAAAAATCGGACGTGCCTCGGGCGAGTTGAATTGTTGACGTCTGTGCTTTTTGAGTGTACATAATGACATATCCCCGGCATTTCTGGTTTTGATTTTTGTTTTTTTATTTGTTTGCTTTCCCCCTTGCTTGTTTGTTTCGGGGGTGGGTGGGTGGGGGGCCCGGGGGCGTGTGGGGAGGGGACGTGGGGGGTTTTTTTGACATGAGTACCCGGGCTTTTCCCTTTCAGGAAAGGCAAAACCCAACATTTTACGCATAGCGTTTTGGTTTTGTTTTTGGGGTGTTTTGGGGTGTGTGTTTTGTGTTTTTGTGTGTGTGTGTGTGTGTGTGTGTGTTTTGTGTGTGTTTTTGTGGGGGTGTGTGTGTGAAAGGGAGGGGGGGGGGGAGTCAGGTCAAGTTTTATATGCTGAATTCACGCGTCGTGGCTTTTGTGTATTAATTTTTGAATTACAAATGTAAATAAAAAAACAGAGAGAAGGAAACGTGGGGAGGGGAGGAGAGGAGAGAGAGAGAGAGAGGGGGAGGGGAGAGAGGGAGAGAGAGAGAGAAAGGAAAGAAAGAAAGAAAAACACGGCAAAGCGCTAGAAACTCTTGTGAAAAAGCGTGCTGTATAAATAAAGGTTATTAATATTATTAGAAATATTTCATGAGCTATACTCGTGGTAGAACTGTAAAGTGCTTTTATTTTTATTTTGTCGGGAATTAATCAGAGGTAGTCCTCTCCATTTAGATATTTATGGTTCGTAAAGTGACACCCCGCGTTTGCTCTTATTTTATCTTACCCCGGATGTGTCAGTTTGTGGAACCTGTTTGAAGCTGATTTGTTAATTTGGGGGATAGAATGAATAAGTGTTCACACACGTTTTTAAGCGAACAGATAAAGAAGAGAAAGATGAAAAACACACACACACAACACACACACACACACACACACCACCACACCACACACAACACACACACACACACCACACACACACACACACACACACAACACACACAACACACGACCCCACACAAGCACACAACACACACACACACACACACACACACACACACAACGCACGCACCACACGCACACACACACACACACACACACACACACACACACACCACTACACACACACACAGACACACAACACCACACACACACACACACACACACACACACACACACACACACACACACACACACAGGCATAACAGAAAGACACACCACACACACACAACACACACACACAACACACACACACACACACACACACACACCACACACACACACACATACACACACACACACACACACACACACACACACACACACACACACACACACACACACACACACACACACACACCCACGCACACACACGCACACACAACTCACACGCACACACACACACACACACACACCACACACACACACACACACACACACACACACACACACACACACACACACACACACACACACACACCACCACCACAACCACCACCACCACCACCACCACCACCACAAAGACTACAAAACCGCACTCCAAAACCGGAAGCGCCGGGGGTTAGATCAAGACAACTCCAGGAATCGTACGTGAGACGGAAAGGGGAAAAAACATTTCATCTCTGCTGTCACCGTTGTAATTTCTACCAGATTCGGAGGTCGGGTTATGGCCTGGATTTATGCCTGGTTGCATGAAGGGCCATATTTTAGTCCCAACGATTCGTGTCAACCGCCATTACCCCCACAGTTTTTACGATGCAGGATTCCAGGAGCCATCCAGCGACTGAGGTAGAAAGGAGAGCGGCCTCCCCGCAGGTGGCAGTTAGAAACTGTTTTAGGCCCAATATTTCTCCATTGGCGATGGATACCACAGGGGAATGTTTCGGGCCCAGCTGTGTGGGTGATGTACGTTATAGACTCGGTTAAAAAGGAGCGTTCTCTCACTGTAGCGGCTTCAGTGAGCGTTTACTCGGAATTCCTGCGTGAAATTGTCAGGTGTAGTGTTGTAGTGAATCAAACACTTTTTTGGTACAACTGTTGTTTATGACTCTGTGGAATACAGTACCATCTTTCTTCTGTCCGTTTGACCAGATAGATTGTACAATTCTCACTCTGTCTGTCTGTCTGCTCTGTCCTGCTTTCCACCAATGCTTGTTCTCTTCTCTCTTCTCTCTCTTCTTCTGTCTGTCTCTGTCTCTCACTCTCTTTTCTGCTCTCTCTCTCTCTCTCTCTCTCTCTCTCTCTCTCTCTCTCTCTCTCTTGTTTATTGACTCTGTGAAATAGAGTACCATCTTTCTTCTGTCTTTGACCAATGGACTGTACATTCTCTTCTTCTCTGTCTCTCCCCCCCCCCAACTCCCTCTGTCTCTTCTCCCTCTCTCTCTCTCTCTCTCTCTCTCTCTCTCTCTCTCTCTCCTCCTCTCTCTCTCTTTATTACTCTGTGAAATAGAGTACCATCTTTCTCTGTCCTTTGACCAGATGGACTGTACAATTCTCATTCTGTCTCTGTCTCTCACACTCCCTCTGTCTCTCTGTCTCTCTGTCTCTCTGTCTCTGTCTCTGTCTCTGTCCTGCTCTCTCTCCCTCTCTCTCTCTCCCTCTCCCTTTCTCTTTCTCTGTCTCTCTCGGCCCCCTCTCAGTGTTATGTCGGGTTCTTTTTTGTCGGGTCTGTCTGTCTGTCTCTGTCTCTGTCTCTGTCTCTTCTCTCTCTCTCTCTCTCTTCTCTCCGTCTCTCTTTTTTCTCTCTCTCTCTCTCTCTCTCTCTCTCTCTCTCTCTCTCTCTCTCTCTCCCCTCTCTCTCTCTCTCTCTCTCTCTCTCTCTCTCTCTCTCTCTCTCTCTTTGCCTTTGCCTTTGTCTGTCTCTCTCTGTCTCTGTCTATCAGTTTCTGTCTGTGTCTGTTTCTGATTCTCTCTCTGTCTCTGTCTCTCCACCTCTGTCTGTCTGTCTGTCTGTCTGTCTGTCTGTCTGTCTGTCTGTCTGTCTGTCTGTCTGTCTGTCTTCTCTCTCTCTCTCTCTTCTCGTCTCTCTCTCCTCTCTCTCTCTCTCTCTCTCTCTCTCTCTCTCTCTCTCTCTCTCTCTCTCTCTCTCATCAACGAGCACAACAGTACCTCCTGAAAAAAGCCCCACTGTACCAAGGCAATATTACCATGTTATAATATAGTGGTCCTATTTTCAGAGGCATCATGGTTTGATCCGACGAAGGAAGCCTGATCCGCTCCACGAAACTGACAACAGCGGATCTGTGTAGTCCACTGTGTAACGTAGCTTCCAACCAAATGTTTGGCTGAATTTCTCTGACTGATTTTTCACACAGTAACTCGTATGGTCCAACTGGCGGGTCGCTTTGAAGGAACTTTGGGACGCAAGGAAATCACAAATCGTTAGCCTCACTGTAAACATCGGCAGTGGCTTTTTCATTGTTTATTGTCATGTTCGTGTTGTTGGTTATTTCCGATGACATTCCTGGCTGGGTTTTTTGTTGTTTTTGTTTTCCTTGTTTGTTTTTGTTTGTTTGTTTGCTTGTTGTTGTTTTGTTCGTTTTTTGTTTTTTGTTTTTACACTCTCAAAGAAATCCGTGCATGAAAATCCCCAAAGCGGAAAATTTGGAACAAATTGTCACATTACACAAATGGAACCGATCTCTGTTTGTTTGTTATAAAAATTAAAAAAATCTTTCTTCCAAACTTTCTTTGTCACACCGCAAGTATTTCAATCCTTGTATAAAAGAACATAGGAAATGCTAAAAAGCGCAAATAGAGAAGAAGAAAAAAGTTTGTTTTTTGTTTGTTTTTTAGAATTGAAAAACTGTTATGTTAAAATTAATCAGCAATTTTGCAATCGGACTGGAAAAATAAATTCTATTATCAGGGACTCGTGTGCAGTTTGTTTTCAAATGAA
This sequence comes from Alviniconcha marisindica, assembly GCA_018857735.1. Taxonomy (NCBI): domain Eukaryota; kingdom Metazoa; phylum Mollusca; class Gastropoda; family Provannidae; genus Alviniconcha; species Alviniconcha marisindica. Next base: position 26,511 of record JABMCL010002975.1, read on the forward strand.
ATACAGCATCGTCAGAAGAATATACACCCACTCTATAGTTTCAGTGTGAAATTATGTCGTCAATATAAAAAAAATAAAAATCTCTCTCTCTCTCTCTCTCCTCTCTCTCTCTCTCTCTCTCTCTCTCTCTCTCTCTCTCTCTCTCTCTCAATCGACGTATTCAAAACTAAATTCAGCCAAAAACGAAAGCGAGGTCTCTGTATTAATTTGACTATCGGTTCATAATAATTATATAAAACTAGTAATTATGGCACAAGTCTTCATCTCCATCTGAAATGTGACACCAGGGTGTCGATGGCCTACATGTGAACTTTTGGAGCGAGCGAGGGAGCAGAGAAGAGGCGGATGGGGGTAGGAGGGGGGCAGAGAAGGGAGGTGATTGTGTAGGATGAATGACGTGGGGGCAGATAACCCTGACAGACTCCAGACTACTCTCCGTCAACGCTCGCCTCAAACCCGATGACAGCTCCACATCGCAACCTGCTTGGTAGGGCTGGCACGGTACAGTCTGGATGGATGAACGTATTGCTGGAGCTGTATGGGACCCGTGCATTGCATCGCGTTGTTTTTTCATATGTGCATCATTTTGATGTACGGAAAAAATATTTCATTTTTTCTTCTTCTTTTTTTTCTGTGCGTTTGTTGTGTGTGTGTGTGTGTGTGTGTGTGTGTGTGTGTGTGTGTGTGTGGGGTGTGTGTGTGGTGGTGCGTGCTGGTGCTGCGCGCGCGGGGTGGTGTGGTGTGTGTTTGTGTGTGTGTGTGTGTGTGGTGTTTGGGGGTGGTGTGTGGTGTGCGGTGTGTGTGGTGGGGGGGGGGATGGGTGTGTGTGTATCTTGATGAGTGGGGGCGCGCTGTGTGTGGGGTGGGGGGTGGGGGATGGGTGTATGGTGGGTGTTTGTATGTGTGTGGGGGGTGTCTGTGTTGTGTGTGTGTGGGGGGGGGGTGTTTGTGTGTGTGTGTGTGTGTGTGTGTGTGTGTGTGTGTGTTGTGTGTGTGTGTGTGTGTGTGTGTGTGTGTGTGTTCCCTTTCCTTATCCTTTTCGGTATTTCCTTTTGACTCTATATCCATTTCTTGTTTAAATTTCAACCAGAGTCAACACGCACCGTATATCATTTATACATCAATTCCAAATTCCTGTTCAGTCTACATAAAATTAAAAATAACAGGTAGCGCTGTACTCCGCTTGTTCGTATACCATGCGGAAAAAAATCGCCTAAAAAAACGGTCAAAGGTTTCTGAAACTCAAAAATGTGCTCTCTCTCTCTCTCTCTCTCTCTCTCTCTCTCTCTCTCTCTCTCTCTCTCTCTCTCTCTCTCTCTCTCTCTCTCTCTCTCTCTCTCTCTCGAATGCTCGAATTCTTTTCATAATAGTAAACCGAATAAAAAAAAGTCATATATTTGTCTGGTTTTCTTGACTTGAGCATTATCAGTTCAAAACTGTTGCGTGTCATAAGTGTTAGTTGTTCTTGTTGTTTTACAAATACAATATTTTGACACATATGCGTACTTCGGAAGTCCTCGAAATATCAATATTAATACGCAGCTAACATGAAATATTTAAACGCCAGGAATTACCGTAAACCTCCATTTAGGGATGCCCAACTGAGAGAATACAAATCGAAAAAGTTTTGGTTTGTCTGTTGGCGGCTTTTGTGTACGGTTTGTCGATAGTGTTCAACCAGTTGGCTAGACGACTATCTCCGCTGGAACGACCTTGCACTGAAACATTCGTTACACCACTGTGGTATAGCCACCTTGGCTGCTATTAACACTAACAACTTCAAAGCACACAGCTAGTAGAGGGAGAAGAGAATAAATGGAAGTTGATTTGCTGTTGATTTCAAGTTGATTTTGCTGAATGTGTTTGAGCGATTCTTGCAGTCGAAGACGGATTGGTCTTCTATTTTTTCTTTTCTGCCCCTGGGAATTTTGGCTTGTTTGGGATTCCACATCGGGATGGTCTGACGTGACAGATTCCGCAGGGAGTCTGGAACCGGTCTGAATGTCTAGGTTAATACTTTTTCTGCCTTCGCTGGCCATTCGTCTGTGTCACATGAAAACACAAAGAAAGTAAATTTGTGTGTTACTTCGTATACACGGATTTATCTCTCTGCAAAACGTGTATCTGTCTTCCGCGGGTACTTTTTCTTTCTTCTACGTTTATTTTAAAAATTAAAAATAAATTGTTTTTTACTGCTAATGTTTCTTCAATAACAGCAGCATCAAACAAAAAGATGTGTGAAATTGTGTTAGCCTAAATGAAAGATTCTCTCTCTCTCTCTCTCTCTCTCTCTCTCTCCCCCTCTCTCTCTCTCTCTCTCTCATCTCTCTCTTCATCTCTCTCTCCTCTTGCTCTCTCTTCTCTTCTATATATATATAAAAATATATATTATATAATAGGGGGTGGGGGTGGGTGGGGGCCTTTGTCGATGCTTTTATATATGTATATATTTTTTAATTCATTCTTTAGTTTATGCATTCAACATTCAGTTTTTGTACATTTCTGTGCTTGTTTCCATTTCTGTGATTGCTAGCCTAGTTGTTTGTTTGTCTGCTGTTCAGTTCTTTGTTTTGTTGGTTTTATTTCTCTATTTATTCTTCTTCTTTTTTCTTTTTTTCTTTCTTCTTTTTAATTTCATCTCATTTGGTTTCCTTTTTTCCCCCTTCTTTTTCTCTTTTCTTTCTAATTTTCGTTGCTCGGAAGGAGAGTTGCTTATTTCTTTCTTTCTTCATTTTTCTGATTTTTCCACTGTGATATTGTTTGTTTGTTCCAATTTCGTATTAGAGCCAGTTTCTCAACATTTCTATAATTTAGCAGAAAAAAGGACGTTTGTGTATAAGACTGTTTCATTTAAAGACTCATCCAGATATTCTTGCCAATATACTAGCAACAACACATAGATATAACATAATTATAACATCAGCCAGACCAAACCCGAGTAACAAAACAGACTCGTATAATAAATTATGCTACGTAATATAAATGTTTATGCCTTTCAACATTCAGTTTTTGTACATCAACCAAACCAAACCCGAGCAACCAAACAGACTCGTATAATAAATTATGCTACGTAATATAATTGTTTATGCCTTCAACATTCAGTTTTTGTACATCAACCAAACCAAACCCGAGCAACCAAACAGACTCGTATAATAAATTATGCTACGTAATATAATTGTTTATGCCTTCAACATTCAGTTTTTGTACATCAACCAAACCAAACCCGAGCAACCAAACAGACTCGTATAATAAATTATGCTACGTAATATAATTGTTTATGCCTTCAACATTCAGTTTTTGTACATCAACCAAACCAAACCCGAGCAACCAAACAGACTCGTGTAATAAAAATATGCTACGTAATATAATTGTTGTTTCTGCGTTTTATATTATTATGTTTCCAAACAGGGAAACGGTTCCATTTTTGAATGACAGCTAAATATTTATCTCGTCTCGAATCTTACCGTATCTTATTTTATTTTCACCGTTCTCTGCGTTGACGTTGTTGGTGTCGGGTCCAAAGAAATGTTTTGACATAAATATCGGCGCCGAGCTCCCCAAGTGATGGGGGGCACTTTCTGCAATAACTTGATTTTTATTGAAAAATGACGGTAATATCTCAAAAATTGCCTCTCAGCGTCTCCGTTTCCTTAATGGCTACAGTGCTGGCAGGGGGCATTTCCGTCGCTGTGAGTGCACTTCCTGTACACGCACGCATGCGTATTCAGACAATGCCACAGAGAGAGAGAGAGAGAGAGAGAGAGAGAGAGAGAGAGAGAGAGAGAGAGTTTCTCTTAATTTGACTCTCCTATTTTACTTTTTCTTCTTCTTCTTCTTTTTCTTTTTTCTTTATAGTCTTATAATTTTCTCGGGCTTCACACTCCCACATCCTCTTAGGCTGGCATTTCGTCGTTTTCATTTTCCTTTATCGCCCCCCCCCTCCCCCCCCCCCCCACCCCCCACCCACACACCTCCCCTCAACTTCCCTGTCCCCTCCACCCTCCTTACCTTCGTTTTGTTTCTAGGTTTCCCTTGCCACCGGCCCCCATTCGCTCTCTGCAAACAAAAAAACAAAAAGTAAAAAGCAAAACAAAAATTTAATCGTTGTTGTCACGTTTCTCTCAGTCTCTGAAGAATACTCTTTCGGCCTTGAAGAACAAAAACAACAAGACGGAAAAATAGAGCACTGGAAGGGAAACAGGCTAAAACAAAACAACAACAACAACAAAACAAACTGACAAACGAACAAAAAACGGGGGACAACGTCGAACACAAACAAATATCAATCAACAAAGAAAGTCCATGACTAACTCTCATCACCCCCCCCCCCTCCCACCCGCCCACCCACCCCCCAACTCCCTGCCCCCTCACCCCTACCCCCTTCCCAACGTTTCAACCACTTACCTCCTCCCAAAACTCCCTTTGAACCCCCCCACCCCACCCCACCCCCCAGACCCCCTCCTCCTTTACTCTCCTTCTCTTCCCCCCGCCCCCCCCCCCCTGCACCCCCCCCCCCCCCACCGCCCGCCCCGCCCCCCCCCCACCCCACCCCACCCCATCTTTTCTACTTTGGCTTTTCCGCTCTCAGGGGTTCCTGATCACAACCAGATGATCGTAATTCGCGTGCAGCCATCCTTCATCCGGCACGACACATAGTGGCCGCATGTTAAGTGGAAGTTAATCACTTTTTCGTGTTTTCATTAAGAATAGATAGTTCCCGCAAAAAAAAAAAAAAAAAAAAGAAGAAGAAGAAGAAGAAGAAAAGAGAAGAAAAACACACACACACGAAAGATGCCCTTAGAGGAAAGGAACAGACTGAGAGAGAACACGAGGACGCACGTGCAAAGAAAGACGACCCTGTTGCTCAGAAGTGTGGCGGGAGGTGGGGGGGGTGAGAAGGGGGTGAGGGGGGCTGGGGGCTGAGGGGGTACGGGTTTGATGGTATGGAGTCAGGGTAAGGGATGTATATTGCCTTTTGCTTCTTCTTCTTCTTTTCTTCTTTTGTTGTTGTTGTTGTTCTTGTGGTTGTTGTCGTTGTTTTTGTTGGTTTTTTTGTTTGTTGTTGTTGCTGTTGTTGTTGTTTTCCTTTGAAACAATCAGTCGGTGGGGCGGGGGAGAAGTAGGGAGAGAGTTAGTCAAGGACTTTCTTTGTTGATTGATATTTGTTTGTGTTCGAGTCTTTCTTGTTTTGTTGTGGTGTTGTTGCTGTTTTGTTGTTATTGTTACTTTGTCTTGTTGTTTCTGTTCTTCTAGTTCTTGTTCTTGCTCTTCATGTTCTCTCTTGACATTACTCTTTTCCTTCTTCTTCTCTTTATTTCTTCTAGTTCTCCTTCGTCGTCTTCTTCTTCTCCTCCTCCTCCTTCTTCTTCTTCTTCTTCTTCTTCTCCTCCTCCTTCTTCTTCTTCTCTTTCCTCTTCTTCGACAAGGCATTATGCTCGGTATTAATAGTTCAGTCGCCGCTCGTTTTAAAACGTTAGCTATAACTGCTATTTCTATGGTCCATTTTGACTTGAGAGGTGTGGGCTAACTGTAGATCCATGCTAGTAACTACTTTAATTAATGCTTAGCGAGGTCACGGGATTTGGACTTATTTTTTAGTTAGTTTTTTGTTTTGTTTTTTTGTTTGTTTGTGTTTTGGTCTTTAGTCTCATATATATTCCAAAAAAAATGCTCTTCATTTGTACGCGGATCTTTTTCTTCCCGCCACCCTGAAATCCCCTTTATCTAGCCACAAAACGACACTTAAACAACAGATAAACCGTCAAAAACGATGAAAAATGAAAGAAAAAGACTTATCTTTTTAGGGGGCTGAGTTTTTACAGCTTGTTCGGTGCTTGGAAGATTGTTGGCATGACAATGAACTATTGTTTAAGTATTGTTTTGTGCCTTGAAAAGGGGGATTACCCCGAAATTTCACATGTTGTGTTTTTTCCTAACAGATAGCGTTCTTTTTAACCTTTTATGTAGCTTTGTACGCTTTAACTGACCGCCGAGATTGTGGCTTGGTCAGGGTGTCTTGCCCAAATTGTGAACACAAACCGATTTTGTTGATCCAACCAAAATCAGCGTGTTGGTCTGTGATCTAGTAAGTAAGTAAGTAACTTGTTTGTTTGTTTTAACGCCCAGTCAACCAGGACGGTTATATCAGAGCGAGTGTGATCTAGCTTCCTTGTGAATCTGTGGTTTATCAACTTTGCCCTTCACAATTAATAAAACAAACTGATTTTGCTGATCCACCCAAAATCAGCGTGTTGCTCTGTGATCTAGTAAGTAAGTAAGTAACTTGGTGGGTTTTTTTTACGTCCAGTCACCCAGGATAGTTGTATCAGAGCGAGTGTGGTCTAGCTTACTTTCTTCTTCTTCTTCTTCTTCTTCTTCTTCTTCTTCTTCTTCTTCTTCTTCTTCTTCTTCTTCTTCTTCTTTCGAAAGTTTTTTTTTTATAGTTATTTAAAAAAAAAAAAATGCAATTCACAGTTAATAAAACAGTAATTTATAATGTTTTATATCGCCGCTGTGAATGCGTGCGTGTGTCGGAGGGGGAAGGGGGGGAGGGGTGTACTGATGTATGTTTGTGGGGAAAGGATGAAAATAGTGATAATTTGTATGTGCCTATTGAGTATTATATACCAGTCATATGTGTGTGTGATATTGTCCACTTTATAGCACAGTTTCATAAGTTTTATACACACACACACACACACACACACACACACACACACACACACACACACACACACACACACACACACACACACACACACACACACGTATATATATATATATATAGAGAGAGAGAGAGAGACAGATAGACAGACAGACAGACAGACAGACAGACAGACAGACAGACAGACAGACAGACAGACAGGCAGGCAGACAGGCAGGCAGACAGACAGACAAAGACAGAGATTCTGTTGAAGTAGTGCTTGTGGTATTAGTGCGTTATTGCGCGCTCTTATACAGTGGTAGCCCTAATATAACCGTACTGGTTGATTGGGCGTAAAACACCAAGTTATTACTTACTTACGTAGACAGTGAATCTTTCATGCATGTAGACTTTCTTCTTCTTCTTTTTGTTGTTGTTGTTGTTGTTGTTGTTGTTGTTGTTGTTGTTGTTGTTTTGTTTGTGTGTTTTGTTATTCATGTGTACAACCACGTTTTCCTTTGAATGGAATAAAGAAGCACTTGACTTGACTTGACTCGACTTAACTGGACTTTCTTCGTGCCTAACTATTCTAGCGGTGACAGTGTATCGCCGTATCCTCCCCCCCCCCCCCCACACACACACACTCCAACCCCCACCCCACCACTGGGACTTAATTCAGTTTCCACCGATACCTCTTCACAGACAACTCGGCGTTGAACAAATCCATAATTATAACTACAAACCCAAGCCCTTCCTATATTCGCCTCGACTCGTACCGGCTAGAACGCCGTGACCTATCATCCAGCTTAAAATCCTTCTTGTCCAAGCCCTGAAGTTGACAGAGCTTTTAGCGCGCCCGATCTCACCCTGTAAAACCCGCTGACACCCGTCAGCCAGGCACCGTGCCGCGGCCCACCCGTCCAAGACTCCGGGACGATCCGGGGTGGGATTGCCAGGAACACGGGTAGGGTGCGCAGGAATGCAAAAGCGGGTGGCGAGCAGTGCCGGTGACTTTGGCGTCCTCGGAGGCTTGCTGGCGTCATAGCTTGTGTGGACATCTCGCTTTCCTCGCCAACCGGGGCGTCTTGGTTGAAGTGGCTTAGGGTTGACACTGTGTGTTTTCCACCCGCTCTCTCTCTCTCTCTCTCTCTCTCTCTCTCTCTCTCTCTCTCTCTCTCTCTCTGGCGTATGGTCTGGAAGGGGACAGGTGGGGTGTGTGTGTGTGTGTGTGTGTGTGTGTGCGCGCGCGCGTGCGTGTGAGTGCGTGTATGTGAGTGTGTCTGTGTGCGTGCGTACGTGCGTGCGTGCATGCGTGCGTGCGTGCGTGCGTGCGTGTGTGCGTGCGTGCGTGCGTGCGTGCGTGCGTGCGTGCGTGCGTGCGTGCGTGCGTGTGTGTGTGTGTGTGTGTGTGTGTGTGTTTATACCTGGCGGTGGGATAATGTTCAAGTCGTTGACTCTTGGGGCTGCGAACTAACACGCGGTGTTTGCAGAGTCACTGCTACCTCCTCGGCTGTCAGAACGTTGAAGGATCACTGTGATTGTGACGGCGGGCGGAATGACTTTGTCATCACTAACCTGCTGGTTTAATTCTCTTCTTCCCTTTTAGCTGGTTTGTCGATCTGTCTCTGTGTCTGTTTGTTTTTTGTTTTTGTTTTTTTGTTTTTGTTCTTTTTGTTTTTTGTCGGAGTGGTTGTTTGATTTGTTTTGTATCACTAAGTGTCTTTTTTCACTCTTTTCTTCTTATTCTTCTTCTGCGTTACGAATACAAATACAAAAGGAGTTTATTATTCATGATAAATGCATGAAATGAAAAGTTGTCTTCTGAGTCACTCGAATTCCAAGTTTGAAAAGGACAATTCGGCAATTCATCACCACAAAGGTATAAGCATACAAATAAAAAATAAAAAATGGAGTAAAACGTCGTAAAAACAAAACAAAACAACAACCTCAGTTCTGAGATCGATTAATTGCACAGTTATTATTCGTATTCCTACCTTCCATCACCTCTCCATTTACAAAACAACGCTGACACGCCCACAATCACAGTCACACCTACACCCACACTGAAAAATATCACATCGCCCACCTACACTTTTTTTTTCTTTTTCTTTTTTTCTTCTTCTTTTTTTTTCTCGTTGTTGTGGAGGTGGTTTGTTTGTTTGTTTGTTGGTTTGTTATCTATTTCACGTCGCCCTGATATAACCGAACTGGTTGACTGGACGTAAAACACCAAGTTACTTACTTACTATTTCACGTAAAATAACTCCAAGTTACTTACTTACTATTTCACGTAAAATAACTCCAAGTTACTTACTATTTCACGTAAAATAACCCCAAGTTACTTACTGTTTCACGTAAAATAACCCCAAGTAACTTACTGTTTCACGTAAAATAACTCCAAGTTACTTACTTACTATTTCACCTAAAATAACTCCAAGTGACTTACTTACTATTTCACCTAAAATAACTCCAAGTGACTTATTTACTATTTCACCTAAAATAACTCCAAGTTACTTACTTGATATTTCACCTAAAATAACTCCAAGTTACTTACTTACTATTTCACCTAAAATAACTCCAAGTTACTTACTTAATAACTCTCTTTCTTTCCGTTTGTCGCTGCGATACTTTCTTGCCCAAGGCACTTAACAAGAATAATATACAAGATCCGTCTAAATTCATGAAACACTAGCTATTCACAGAATATGATATGCACTTGTATGAATGCCCTGTCAGTTAACCGCATACTACTCGAGTGTACTATTGCAACAGTTATTTCTGAAAAATACGTATGACTTTACCGCTTATAGCAATGTAAGAGATATTTTGTATAATACTGATTTTATAACTTCTATTGTTATATTGATTGTTCATAGTCCTGTGGTAAAGCTAACATTACCTACTAAATATATTGCCGTTATTGTTTTTGTTTTCTGATTTTGTGTTTGTTTGTTTCTGTTTTGTTGTTGTTGTTGTTGTTGTTGTTGTTTTGGGATGTGTTTGTTGTTGTTGTTTGATGTTGTTGCTGTTTTGTTTGTTTTATGTTTATTTGTTGTTGTTTTGGAGTCTAGTGTTACCTTTAATATACATAAAATAATAATATTGATATTGGTAGCTGGTTGCAGTTTCGCTAATATTGCCAGTTTTTTGTTGTTGTTTTTTTTTTTTTTTTTTTGTTTGTTTGTTTGTTTGTTTGTTTGTTTGTTTGTTTGTTTTTGTTTGTTTTTTGGGGGGGACTATTTTTAACTATTAGTTTTTGTTTTTAAGAACAAGACAAACAGAAAAACAACAACAACAAAACAAGCCTTACATTTGAACCTTCAGTGCGTTCGTCTTTGCAACATCTTGTTCCTTTCCTCCACTGTACTGCTGTTGTTGTTGGGTTGTTGCCCACCCCACCCCACCCCGCGGGAGTTTCTGATCACACCCTCGTTTACTTCCTTCATTGGATTTAAACGTACTTCTTGAACTTCGTTTTTGTCCGGGCTCAGTGTATTTATTATCCCCGTGAGAAAGGGCCGTATGACAATCTGTGTGTATATCTCCATGCCCTCTGTACAACACCGGTCAGCTAAGTGTGGACACAGTGTCCAGCCTGTTATGGCGTTTAGTCTTTGTGCAAATGCCTGACGCACACTTCTCGTCTCCTCTCTGTTAGTCTTTCAAACATCTCGCGTGTCTCTCGTCTGTTGACTGTGGCCGTTACGTTATGACCAATCATCGCTCGCGCCACTCAGTTTCGAGAGAGGTACAGGATGGAACTGTCACAGCCTTGCTCTCACACTCCCGCTAAACCTTGTGGTGTGTGTGTGGGGGGGTGGAGGGGGGGGGGAGGGGGGACGGGGGGGGGAGGGAGGACTGGTGAGTGGGAGGGAGGGGGGGGCTGTTTTACATAATTGTGGTTAAACTGTATCCCTGATCGCACACATTGACCGGAGACATCCATGGTGGTTGAGGGATGGGGCTGTGGTCGACGCTAATGGTTAATTTGCACACTTCCTGCTGGCGCGAAAGTGTGTGACCCTTTGTATGAGAACCAGTCGACGCCGGAGTAAATAAAAACTGTCCAAAGTTTTATAATCTGTCGAAACAAAGTGGATGAAAAGCGCGCCTGGATCACGTGCAGGACTCTCAAAATATAGACGCGGAAAGAAGTCACGTCCTCGTATCAAAGTAAATCAAATGAGGCCAGTCGGCAAAGTTTCTTAGCACATGGCTGAGTCAGAGTAAATCGCGTGAAGCCAAATCACAGCGAAGCAATTAATTCAAATCGCAGATTGGCCAGCTTTTAATGAACCATAACCCCACTACTCCAGTGTGAATATATTTTGTTCTTTTCTCCTCCAC
>JABMCL010002975.1:42500-57500 GCA_018857735.1 Alviniconcha marisindica
CTCTCTCCTCTGTCTCTCTCTCTCTCTCTCCCCCTCCCCCCTCCCTCTCCCCTCTCTCTCCCTCTCCCTCTCTCTCTCTCTGACCGTTGCGCTGTACTGCTGTGTGCAGGTGGCGGGGACGGACAGCTGTTGAAACAACGTCAGAAGCGGAAGCCCCGTGTGTTGTTCTCTCAAGCTCAGGTGTACGAACTGGAACGTCGCTTCAAACAGCAGCGCTACCTGTCGGCCCCCGAGCGCGAGCAGATGGCCAGCATGCTGAAACTGACTTCCACACAGGTCAGTCTCTCAGTACTTGTACTTGTAGTAGTAGCGGTAGTGGTAGCAGTAGTGGTATCTTTATGCTGCTGCTGCTGGTGAAGACAATGATGATGGCTACGATGATTGTCCTCTTCTTCTTCTTCTTCTTCTTCTTCTTCTTCTTCTTCTTCTTCTTCTTATTATTATTATTATTATTATTCGCCCTGATATAACCATACCGGTTGACTGGGCCTAAAACACCAACTTCCTTACTTACTATTATTATTATTATTGTTATGTTGTTGTTGCTGCTGCTGCTGTTGTTGTTGTTGTTGATGATGATGATGATCATCATCATCATCATCATCATCATCATCATCATCATCATCATCATCATCATTCATATTATTATTGCCGAAAGTTCTTTCTCCCGAAACTTCGCTTTTCTGATTGCCCTGTTTTCTGCAAATCTAGTTCTTTGTCATTCGTTTTGTCTCGTTCATATATTTTGCCTTTACCTTTTCCCCCCTTCTGTCGATTTACTCATAGATTTACTCAATGAAGACTGTGATTATTTAGGTAACTATTTACTGTTTTGCTTGTTTCGCCGTTAATTTCCTTAGGTATCATTCATTACTAAAAGCATTTTGTTCCGGGACCGATGCGTGTGTGTGTGGAAGGGGGTGTGGTGGGTGGGTGGAGTGTGTGGCTGTGTGGGGGTGGGGGGTGGGGGGAGTGGTGTGTGTGTGTGTGTGTGTGTGTGTGTGTGTGTGTGTGTGTGTGTGTGTGTGTGTGTGTGTGTGTGTGTGTGTGTGTGTGCGTGTTAGCAATAATAACATATGTCAACAAGTTACACCCAAACAATAACAAACCTCAAGAAAACAACAACAGCAACAAAACCAGCACCAGTATACACTTACTTGCAGTCGCAAAAAGCTTACTCATCATCGTTATCGTTGTCATCACTCATCACCTTCATCATCATCATCATCATCATCATCATCACTGTTATTAGTCCTGGTTGACTGGGCGTAGAAAACCAAGATACTTGCTCATCCTCATTATCGTTATCGACTCACCCACTTCAGTTTCTGATTCGGATCCCCGGCAGGTGAAGATCTGGTTCCAGAACCGCCGCTACAAGTGCAAGCGCCAGCGGCAGGACAAGAACCTGGAGCTGAGCGCCATGCCCGCCCGGCGCGTGGCGGTGCCGGTGCTGGTGAAGGACGGCCGGCCCTGCCTGGGTCAGACCATGCCCCCCTCACCCTACACCTCCGCCCCCTACAACGTCAACCCCTTCTCCAACTACTCCGCGGCCCAGCACGCAGCGGCCTACAACGGGGTAGGGCCCCACCACATGAGCCAGGTGAACCAGCTCCAGCAGGGCAACTACCCCGTGCAGCCCCACCTCCACGCACAGAGCATCCGGGCCTGGTAGTGTGACGCTGGCTTGTGACCGTGGTGTTCGGTTGAGGCCAGCGCTGTTGCGTGCAGTCAGTCCTGTTGCGGTGTCCGCGGGGCGTGTGAAGGGGACAGGTCGTCGTGCACGTGTACAGACAGAGAGAGAGAGAGAGAGAGAGAGAGAGAGAGAGAGAGAGAGAGAGCCTGACACACAAAGAGACGGGCAGACAGGCACACACACACAGACTCAAACAGACACACACAGACAGACAGACACACACACACACACACACACACACACACACACACACACACACAGTCACACACACACACACACACACACACACACACACACACACACACACACACACACACACACACACATTGAGGCTAAAACACACACACACACACACACACTTTCCACAACCAGATCTGGACCTCCCCTCCCCTCCCCCCGTCTCTGGGTCGCTTGTCAACAGTTTACAGCGGGTTGACTGACGTGTATCACGTGCAACAACGCCTTCCTCCCCAAGCTCAGAGCGTGAGGGCCCGGTAACGTCGAGCACAGTGCCTTGACATTGATGGGATCTTGCCGGCTAAAGCACATGGAACTCGGTGCCCGTTCATCAATATTACACTGAGCGGGGCAACCATCTTGCACAGTCCCTGTGCCATACCCAGGGCATTATAGCCTAATATTAAGTAAGACACACGGCAGTTCACTGACTGTAAGCGGAGATTGTCGTGCTCACAGCACCTGCAGCATCTGCAACTCGGTGACCTAGTTTTTATCACTGCTTACGTCAGGGAAAATATCATCCTGTACGAGCCCCGTCTCCACGACCGACCGAGCATCAGACCCTGGTAATTACGGCAGCAGAGCACAATGCAGTTATCTGGCTGCATGCGGAGATTCTCGTTCTACACAACGACCAGAACGCGTGCAACACTGTGCATCAATACCCGCAGTAGAGCAAAGTACCGTGCAGTCAACGTGCACCCTGCAAACGCCCGTGTCCATATCGGAAGCTCCGGACCGTGGTAATTACGACAGTTCGCCGACAGCGACAGCGAGTGGAGACTGTCACGCACACGGACACTGAAGCATGACGGCGCGGCAACTCGGCGCCCGTTCACCTTCATTTACAGCAGGTCATGCAGCTATTCCGCGCCAACCTGTCTCTTTGCCCAGAGCGGCATCACCATGACCTGGCAACACAGCATGATACAGTTTCACTGGACTGTGAATGGAGGTCATGGGCCCGTGCACAAGGTAAACGACTAGAGCATGCAGGCCGACAACTCTGCTCTTGTTCTTCAAATTTCCATCAGGGCGACCACCGCGTGACATGAGAGAGGGTTTACATATGAGAAGGGCTTTAACGGTGTATTTGCTTGCGACAGTTTCGTCGTCCTGAGGTGACTACAGGCGGCTGACAGGGCGTTCAAATCCGGTTACTAACTAACTAACCACCCACTCCGTGTATCCATCTTCAGTCACACAGCATCACTGGGCCTGACAACACTGTACTGACGGAGGGAGGTTGTCTGACAACTCGGTGCCGGTTCATTGACAAGCGGGAAGAAAAGAAAAAAACATATGATTTGCGCTGCTGACCGAGTGTTAAAAGCCAGTTATCTATCTTTTGAGCGAACGAGACTCATGCCCATCATGGCCCAAAGCTCCTGCAACTCGACGGAACATGTATACAATTCTGGCCTGTATTTTTGTTGATGTAGGTTATTGCACCCAGCGAGTCCGTGTACGTCACTGCACTTCGCCCGCCAATTAATGGCTACCTGAAATCCGGGCCATGTGACCTTATGCCACATTCACTTCAACCTGCATACAAAAATTATTCTGGACTGACGTTGCGCTAGCCTTTCTGAGAAGATCCAAGTCTGGACTCAGTCAGACGTTGGTGAATAACACGTGTCCCAGTCGTTGGTGAACACAGCCAGTGCCTTGTAACGCTGTGAACACTTTGGTGGCCCGTCGCTTTTCGCTGTGTGTCTTGCAAGACTATGTCGGCTTCACAATCTTCTGAACAACGTAACATCTGCTGAATGGCTGTTTGGTATTTGTGGTCTGTGTTCTTAAAATGCCTTGCGGACGGAAATCCGGACTACCTTCCGCCGAGAAAGAGCTACCACCAGTAGCAATGTATCCCCATAGCGTAAAACAATGTATACGATAAGTGTGCTTGCTTTTAGTGATGTGATCGGGGGTATCAACGGATCTTTCCAGGGCAGCCCAGCGGGGTTTCCCACCTCGTCCTGATGATTTGGACTGATCTGGGTAAACAGTTGATGTCCGTATCACCACGCAGTTCCTACAAACAGCACGATCCTTCATTATGAAGGCCCCTCCACAACTGGCAACACAGCAACAGGAGTGACCTAGCTGCCCATCTTGATGCAGGCTCGCTGGACAGATGGCCACCCGTGTAGCACAGCTTCGGGCTATATATTATATTATATCCTCTCTCCCAACTTCCTCGAACTTCTGTCCCAGCCAGCTCCTCTTCAGAGACGACTTGGTGCGAAACACGCGTGTGTGGGACTGCTAGACAATCACGCCACCATGGCGAAACGAGTCGGTGTACTGGCGGTGTTCACTTGTGATTGCGCATCCGTATATGGCTTGTCCTCTCTCCTAACCTCCTGGATTTTCTGTCCCAGCCAGCTCCTCTTCAGAGACAACTTTGTGCGAAGCACGCGTGCGTGGGACTGCTAGGCAATCACGCCACCATTGCGAAACGAGTCTGTGGACTGGCGGTGTTCAGTTGTGATTGTGCAGCCATAGCATGCTTCAGTGTTTAAGCTAGGTTGCTAGTGACAGTGTTAAACCCACACAGCTTCCACAACTGATGCCCAGAACATCGGGAACTGGCCAACGCTCTGCGAAAGAAAAAAAAACATCCAGTCCTGATCAGAAACTGTTCCAGAATCCTGATCAGCGTTGTTCAGTGTTTTTATCTACACCCACGCTGTACAGGTGCTGTTGTTTTCTTGTGTTTATTTTTATATATAACTTCGCTATTCATAAGTTGTTTTTGCAAATGTCTATACAAGCTCCAGTCCCCTTTTCGTGTCCACAAGAATGTGCACGTTTTTATTGTTGTTGTTTGTTTGTTTGTTTGTTTTTGCTGTTTTTTGTTTTGTTTTGCGATGTGACATAGACATTAAGTATGGCGGGATCCTTGATCCCTGATGTTCCAGACAATTCCTGCATCAAGCCAGACACGCACACGACAAAATCGGTTTTGAGTTCTTCTTCAAATTGGGCATGCGGTCGGCACCTGAAGTTATGTACACATTTATGAAGTCTGCTAAATGGTGTTGACATGAACTTTTAGTGGCATTCAACCATACTGCTTTGATTAATTTCTCCTTGGACAGGAGTGTGCATCCTCAAACACTGTGGGTCCTTGCCTTGCTTGTTATACTTGGGTTCTAAACTGACCTCATCCCCGCAAAGTTCCCCATGACCTTGAATCTTGTGCCTGATTTGAGCCGCAGGGTACCTGCTTTACAAATTTCCATTAGTATTAATATTATGGGTAGCTCGGAGCTGATCTCTACGCGTGGCTCCCAATTCTATAGCAGTTCTGAACTTCTGTTTTATCAGTAGCAGTTTTCATCCTCTAAAGCAATTTCTATTTTCTACTCTATAGCAACTTCTATCCTCCGCTCTCTAGCAATTATATCCTCTACTCTATAGCAGTTATATCCTCTATAGCAGTTTCTATCCCCTACTCTCTAGCAGTTATATCCTCTGCTCTCTAGCAGTTTCTATCCTCTATAGCAACTATATCCTCTATAGCAGTTTTTACCCTCTACTCTATAGCAGTTTTTACCCTCTACTCTCTAGCAGATATATCCTCTATCGCAGTTTTTATCCTCCACTCTCCAGCAGTTATATCCTCTATAGCAGTTTCTATCCTCCACTCTCTAACAATTAATTATATCCTCTACTCTATACCAGTTTCTATCCTCCATAGCAATCATATCCTGTACTCTATAGCGGTTTCTAACCTCTACTCTATGGCAATGTTATCCTCTACTTTATAGCAGCTTTTATCTTCTGTTTACTTTGACCAGTGCAGTTTTGGGGTTCCTTTCTTTCTTTCTTTGCAGTTTTTCTCATATGACTTGTCTGTACATACAATAAATAGAATCGTTTGTTTCGTGTTTTGTTTGTGCACGTTTTCTTTGTTTGTTTGTTAATTTGTTTAATATCCTTGTTTTGCATTCAAAGAGCGAAGAATTTTCTATTGTTATGCTTCGTGTATCATTGTTGGGGCATTATTACTCATTCGCCATCATGTTTTTAGCAGTGTGACATCGGTAGGTTTCTCAGTTTGGGTGTTTTGTATTAGTGGTGGCGATCACAGCATGTTATGCACACACACAAACACACACACACACACACACACACACACACACACACACACACACACACACACACACACACACACACACACACACACACACACACAAGGGGAAATAGCACGAGCCGTAACACGTTGTGTGTGTTGTGCTTTTAAACCAAAGAAATTAATTACAAACTTGGACTTTCCCAAATTAGCAGAACAAGAGAAAAATCCTCCTTTACAAACCCCCCCCCCCCCTCCCTCCTTTTATATATATATATATATTTGTTTTTTAACATTTATATGAACACTTGAGCCCTAAGCGCTTCACGGTGGCAAATATAGCGCTATTATCCGCTTCCAAGCAGGCTTACTGCTCTCTAGTCGTATGCGACCCTTTAATGCGTGATCGTAGCTTTACTCGTCGCGTTTCTAAGACATGGACAGAAGAAGAGAGAGTGAAAGAGAGAGAGAGAGAGAAGAAGAAGAACAACAACAACAACAAAAACAACAACAAGAAGCAATAAACTCACGTGCATGTATATAAGACTCCGACACATTATTATTTGGCATCATCAGCAGTACATAGGTAAATTCGTGTGACCAAGAGTACATTTTAAGATTCGACAGAGTACATTCTAAGGTAAATGCATATGGTTACACGTATACGATAAAATGTAATGACTCGGCGAATGCTACAGTTTTCTGGTGGAGTCTATCACCAACGGGCATGGGCTGAAGACTTGCTGAATACCCGTGCCAGGGCTTGTGGATTTTCACCTTAATAATGTGACAGCCATTTTTTTTCACCGGATGTCGGATGTGAGGGGAGGTGGGAGGGAGCGGAGGAGAGGATGGGAAGGAGTGCCTTTGGTTGTTTCAGTTTGCACCATCCCTTCTTAGCTTGATGCATCGTCCGGAGGTGACCCTTTGCGGTCGGCGGGATGTTAGATTCCAAGAACTAACAGCTATGTGCAGGAAGGTCCATTCAACTGTGAGGTTAAATATTCAAAACTCTCAGCCATTTAATTATCAGACAGAGTAAAAAATAAAATAAAAATTTCCGCATAGCGCATGCAGTTGAGGAGGGTTGTCATTTAAAAAATAAAAAATCTGAAACAATGACTACTAGCGTTGTAAAACAAGATCCAAACACCTAAAAGTTTGAAAAAGAACGCAATTGATTATAACAAAACAAAATATGCGAATTTGTTGTAATTTGTTCCACCATTTGCTTCCCTTCCGCGCTTGTGTATAGAATTTGATGATGACGATGATAATGAGGAGCAGGAAAATGAAGATCATCATCATCATCGTCATGACCTTACTGCTGTTATCAACAGCAGCAGCAGGTCAATTTTAGGGAAAATAGACAACGTGTATTCTTATCAAATGAATACTGTAAAACTGTTCTCGAAGCGACGAACATTTTTCGAAGATGCCTTTCTTCTAAGTTGTAACATTTGTTTACTGTGGTGGACTGTTGATAAAATTTAATGTCACCAGCGTTTTTCTCTTTTTGTCCCCTTTCTTTTTCTGCTTCTTTTCTGTGAATGTCGAATACTTTTGAGCTGTTTGGTCCGCCTAAATAAGAAACCGATAACAGTGCTTTTAGACAGTATAAAATACGGGGTGATTACCTACATGTCAGTAGAGTTGTGTGACAGGCGTTGAGAATTTCAGATCCAAATCGTCATGGGCATTTTCTGCGATGATCATTTCATTCTAAGAGAATTATTATTTTTCTCACTATGAAACCCACACACATAACAGATCAACAAGATCGCTTATTTAATATGACACCACACACATTAGAGAAGCTTTCTTTTTAACCTTTCACGTGTTTGGATCAGTTTTGTTTTAGAACGATAGCAATCATCTTTGTTTTCGGTTTTTTTGTGTGTTCTCACTATGATCATTTAATGGTATGATTACCGTGATTATTTTCTTTCATGTGCATTATTATTACCATCTTCCTGTTCATCTTGGGTGTGTGTGTGTGTGTGTGTGTGTGTGTGTGTGTGTGTGTGTGTGTGTGTGTGTGTGTGTGTGTGTGTGTGTGTTAGTTTTTTGTTAGTTTTTTGTGGGGTCTTAATATTTATTATTGTTTTGTTCTTGCCGTTGGTTTTGTTCTTGTTTTTGTTTTGTTTTGTTTTGGTTTTGCTTTGTTTTGACGCAAAGGAATGAACATGACCAGTTGTTGTCTTTTACTTAGGTCTCTCTCTCTCTCTCTTTTTTTTTTTTTTTTTTAACGAACAGGAATGCACGTCCTCAGACCCACGAAAATCTTCCACGCTCGCTAAACCATTCGCATACCTTTCTAATAAAACAGGAGCCAGCCATTTGCTGTTTTTGCCAGCGGGGCATGTCGGGGTCACATACGCTGCCGATGCTTCGCTTGCCGCTAAATGATCTTTAAGACCAAGGCAAGTGAGAAGGAGAGAGCTCTTCCGAAGACCTTGCCCTCACCCAGGCGTATCGGCGATACGTTGCACGCTCAATTGGTCGCCGATAGGCAACGGAGCGATACGTTACGAGATGAAGATGCTGAGGAAGGAGGGACGGAAAGTTTACGATTTACCGTAAAGCTGACTTTGACCTCAGGGTGCGTGTGAAGTCTCTTGCAGGAAAAGCGGCTTGTTATACGTTTAATGTGGTACATAGGCTGCACCGCCCGTGCAATACGTTTAATGTACTACATAGGCTGCACCGTGCAAAACGTAAGCCAATATGGAGCACGTAGGCTGCACCCTGCAATCCGTTTAATGTAGCAGACTAGGTTGCACTGTGCAATGCGTTTAAGCGAGTCAAGTATCTTTTTTTATTCATCAATCAAAAGGAAACGTGTGTGCCACACAGAAACTGTTTGTTTTTTTAGTTATTAATTATTTATTGGTTGGCGGGGGGAGGGATTTGGGGGTGTTTTTTGTGATCGTTTTTTGTTGGTGGTTTATGTGTGTGTGTGTGTGTGTGTGTGTGTGTGTGTGTGTGTGTGTGTGTGTGTGTGTGTGTGTGTGTGTGTGTGTGTGTCTGTCTGTCTGTCTGTCTGTCTGTCTGTCTTACTTTTTATCGGGTAACGTATAGTGCAGCTGTATATATAAAAATCACCTACGTCACTCAAAGAAGAAAAATATCCAACAAAAATAATCATGAACAATTTACTACACAAACGTTACCGTATTCACAGTAATGCAGATCATGCCTAATTAAGGCATCTTTTGTTGTTTTATAACCATTGCCAATAGGAAAGTTACACATGATTTGTCACACCAGGTGATCATTTCGTGTGGTACAAAACAATTTATACCGAATGGACGGAGGTGAAAAATACTCTTCTCACAGTATTTCCATCCTAACTAATATCAGTACCCTGTTTCTGCTACAGTTAGTGTGTGTGTGTGTGTGTGTGTGTGTGTGTGTGTGTGTGTGTGTGTGTGTGTGTGTGTGTGTGTGTGTGTGTGTGTGTGTGTGTGTGTGTGTGCGTTTTTTTGGGGTTTTTTGTGTGTGTTTTTTTGTTTTGTTTTGTGTGTGTGTGTGTGTGTGTGTGTGTGTGTGTGTGTGTGTGTGTGTGTGTGTGTGTGTGTGTGTGTGTGTGTGTGTGTGTGTGTGTGTGTGTGTGTATTTAATAATACTTTATGTAAATTGTTTTGGTAGGACTATGCTCAACATGTGTACAGAATATCATATTTAGGTTAATATGTATCATGTGAGCGCTCAGGGCGTTGATGAGCGCATGATAAATGTACATTATTATTATTACTATTATTAGTATTATCATTATTAACAGTTCTTGGATGAAAACATTACGAGGCCCATCAGTCAACCGCACAGGATCAAGTCATGACAGATCGAATGGAAAGTAGGTTATTGTTGTTCATTAATTCTGCTGAGCAACAACAAAAAGATTTCCTTCTGAATATTGGATTGCAGTTTATAATCATAATAAATATGTAGTACATATACAGCATATTTGCGACATTGTTCGAAGAAGGGCGAACAGAGCTAGAAGCGTTAGATCAACAACAACAACGTGATTCTTGTTGGTGTTCTAACTGTCCTTGTCTGATTAGAGAGGGAGAGAAAGAGAAAGTTCTAACTGTCCTTGTCTGATGAGAGAGACAGACAGACAGACAGACAGACAGAGCGTGTACATGAGAGCAAAAGTGTGTGTGTGTGTGAGAGAGAGAGAGAGAGAGAGAGAGAGAGAGAGAGAGAGAGACTCATCGTCATTACCACTACCGTCAGCATCATCGTCATCATCATTATTGTCAACCTCTTCCGCAGTCCTCGGGACACAGCCGTTAACTGCTATGCAATCGATGATAACGCGTTAGTGAGCTAGAGAGTTGGTTATACAGCTGCAGAGCAGGTCTGACACTGTTGGACATCAGGTATGAGTTTTGTACACTAGGAAACATATCTCAAGGCAAACAGCAGTACTTGAACAGCTCAACACTAAGATTCACATTAATTTCTAGATATTATTACATCACTCCTAGTCCTACTACTTCTCCTTCACTCCTGCAATCACCTGAGAATGATTAAAACCAGAAACGGTCGAGGCATAATTATTAGTGAATTTCACTTAAGCCAAGTCCAACCACGCGGGACGGGTTATTTTGAGCACCGGAAGCTGCAAATACGCCATAAAACTTCTTCATCGCTCTTGAGATCAAGTAACAAATATCAAAGCCAAACGCCGAGGTTCAGTCACAGATGAGTTATTTTGAGCCAGAAAGCTGCAACTAATTGAGCAGTATTAATTAAAGGTTGTAGTAGAGCCTTTACGGGAACCTGGGGCAAAATTAGTTATTTGTCTCCGCAACTGACTTCGCCCACGTGATAGTTTAAGGCATAATAATTACGTGCATTGGGGATAATATTGCTATTTCGTGATTTGTGTTTGTTTGTTTGTTTGTTGTTTTTGTTTGTTGTTGTTGTTGTTGTTTTGTGTGTTTGTGTGTATAAAATCCTGGTTGAGCTATCGTGCCTTGAAGGTATTATTTATCACCATTTCTGCCTTAATTCTTAAACATCCTAATACTTTACACGCTACTTGCTATGCAATTTCAACTTTGTGCTGAGTTTGAAAATGTGTTATTTATTCAGTATCTTTTCTTGTTGAACTCTATTCACCCTTCGTGAAAAACCTTTCTCGCCCGCATTTTGCAGTTGATTCTCTTCATGTGAAAATGTTCGAAGGATCTGATGTAATCGATTATGTTATTCGTTTTGTATGAATGACGACATGCAGTTTGTGTTGTACACAGATGTCTGTATTTTATTCCATGGCTTTATGTTTTGTTCTGTTGATTTTTTTTCTCCATTTCTTTCTCCCAAGTGCACAGTGTGCACACACATAGCAATGCATCGATTTTTTTTTAATAAATATTATTGTCTTCTTCTTTTTCTCAGGCCTTGAAAATACTTGTGCCTATTGGGAGAAGCATTACGAATAAAAGACGTTTCAAATTTTGATATTATTTCAGCACAGTTGATTTTTTCTCTCTCTCTCTTTCTCTCTTCTTTTGATGGGTATGTCTGCACAAACACACGCACACACACACACACACACACACACACACACACACACACACACACACACACACACACACACACACACACACACACACACACACACACACACACACACACACACACACACACACACACACACACACACACACACACACACACACACACACACACACACACACACACACACACACACACACACACCACGAGCAACTGCCGACTGTGTGCCAACCCGTCTGTATCGCCTTGGTCTATCACACATTGTCGACTGCTCATGTGAGACAGGCCCACAAAAGCCCACATCATGCTGTGCAGTCCTGCCCCTAAACAAGAAAGCATGGACACGGAATTTGCCCTCAGGAGCCGCGCTTGCAGAAACTGAAGCTCTGAGGCTCGAAAGAGGACCTGATGCAAACAACCAACTTCGTCAGTGCCATCGAGCTAGACTGAAATCTGTTGAGGACAATCCTGAAACGCTAAAGAACAACACACACACACACACACACACACACACACACACACACACACACACACACACACACACACACACACACACACACACACACAACTCTCTCTCTCTCTCCTCTCTCTCTCTCTCTCTCTCTCTCTCTCCTCTCTCCCTCTCTCCTCTCCTCTCTCTCTCTTCTCTCTCTCTCTCTCTCTCTCTCTCTCTCTCTCTCTCTCTCTCTCTCTTCTCTCTCTCTTCTCTCACACACACACACACACACACACACACACACATCAACACACACATACACACACAACAACACACACACACACACACACACCACACACACACACACACACACCACGCACACACACACACACACACACGCACGCACGCACGCACGCACGCACGACGACCACCACACGCCACCACACACACACACACACACACACACACACACACACACACACATGTGACAACCACTGAGATAGCTGAACCAAATATCGAAATCACAGGTTTCTTAACACAGAAACCAAAACCAAAAGCAAGAAGAAATTTTTAAACAGAAAAAAGAAAAGAAAAAGAAAAAACAGAACATTTCAGAAAACAAAAACAAAAAAAACTATGCGTAGATCTGTTGCTTTGAAGCTTCGCCACAAACACACAGTCACTCGAAGGGGTCGGCAGCACAGAGCTCCGGCAATGGCACAGGTACAGCAATTGGCGTGTAAAGGTTAGCGAGGTCATCACCAAGGTAAATAACTCCTGCACCGGCAGACGAAGCGGCGGTAGAGGGCCCTGCCAGTTTGGGTTTGTCTCGCCGCTCTAGCAGAAGCTATCAGTCTTGGCTCGCCGACGGTCGCTGCTTTACATCAGAGCACGTGTGGTGTGGACCTCCGTGGTTTTAAAGAGGCACTTACACCCGCGTTTGGATTTTAATCCAGACTGCATGCGTTGGCGGAGTAACATTCTTCTGTACTGACACCGGTGAAGCAACAATAACAGTATGTCCGTGCGTAAAAATACCCCATGCAGTTTGACTCAAAGAAGATTGAGAACAGTTTCCCATTAGTTTTTGGCAAAATTAAACCGAATTTCCCCGTTTCACAAAGCTAAGTAAACCCTGACAAATTGCATCCACTCACTTAAAAGCTTGTGCTGGGACTGAGTTGCGCTGCTTTTCTGCGGCTCTTGTCCCTTTTGGCTTTGTCGATTAAAAGGCCAACATTTGTTT
This sequence comes from Alviniconcha marisindica, assembly GCA_018857735.1. Lineage (NCBI taxonomy): Eukaryota > Metazoa > Mollusca > Gastropoda > Provannidae > Alviniconcha > Alviniconcha marisindica. The sequence continues at coordinate 55,732 of JABMCL010002975.1, forward strand.
TAATTTTTTTTGTTAATGCAGAATCCGTCTGTCACCCTTTGTTTAATTCAATCAAATGATTTTCGTGTCATGACGACGCTCTCTTCTTCTTTGTCAGCGAGGGGTACCGTCGACGCATAAAATGAGTTTCCCCGCCTAACTCCTTCAGCCCCCCCCCCCCCCCCCCCCACGCCATCCCCGACGCCCCCGCTCGACCTGTTCCTGAGACCCCAGAACTCCTGTTTCTCCCCTTTTTACTCTCTCTTCTCCCCTTCTCCTTCTTCTTCTCTTTCTTATTTTCGTTTTTCTGCTTCTTCTTTTTCTTCTGTTCCTGCTCTTCCTCCTCCTCCTCCTCCTTCTTCTTCTTCTTCTTCTTCTTCTTCTTCTTCTTCTTCTTCTTCTTCTTCTTCTTCTTCTTCTTTTTTCTTTTTCTTTCTTTTTTCCTCTCTTCTTCTTCTTCTTCTTCTTCTTCTTCTTCTTCTTCTTCTTCTTCTTCTTCTTCTTCTTCTTCTTCTTCTTCTTCTTCTTCTTCTTCTTCTTCTTCTTCTTTGCTTTCTTTCTTTCATGGTTGACTGGGCGTAAAACACCAAGTTATTATTATTATTATTGTCTTTCTTTCTTTCTTTCTTTCTTTCTTTCTTCTTCTTCTTCTTCTCCTTCTACTTCTTCTTTCTTTCTTTCTTTCTTTCTTTCTTTCTTTCTTTCTTCTTCTTCTTCTTCTTCTTCTGCTCTTCCTTCTCTTCTCCTCCTCCTCTTCCATATTCTTGAGGCCACACCGGCTGCTGATGAGATGATATAGTCCAACTACTGTATGTCGTTTTTTTTTCTTATTCCTAGTTTCCAAAGGGCGTGAGAGAGATGGTGACACATGTCTGGAAGTTGGTCGGGGTGAACCATGGCATTCAACCCCCTTAGTCCTGGCTTATAGGTAGCTGTGATGGGTAGGAATGGGGACAGACCAAATTTAAAGTGAAACTCGGTGGAAGCAGCTGGTGGAGTCGGTTTAGTAAGTAAGTGAACATGGTGCTTAACGTCCACAGAAACCATAAGGCTTATTAGGGACGGGGAGAAGGGGGGAGGTGGGATGGAGTTGGGGGGAGAGGGAGATTATGTACCTATCGCTACACTGTCACCACCAGAATAACTCCTGCATTAAGATGGGCAGCGATGAGAGCCATTTTAATGTTTCATTAATTCTGAGGGACAAAGTCACAAGACTGCGTCCACAGACCACAACTTTTGAAGACAAAGGAGAGCCGAAGCGGATTCGGACCGAGGTCCCTCTGCTTACCACTAATACCAGCCTAACGACTTACCGCTAGGCAAAACTGGTTCACGGAGTCAGTTTGTCTGTTCTTGGAGTTAAACGTCCCGTCAACGAAAGTTAGCATAGCACTAGGAAGCAGGAACAGTTAGTGTAAAATGGCTGTCGTTATGGGAGTGTACTCAGACTCCAAGAATCGGTTTACGACATGCTTCCTCCAGTCACTGCCATAACTGGTTACGCCACACGTCTCCAGAAATACCCAGCTAAATGATCGTAGTTTTTCGTTGGCGCTCAGATAGCAGTAAGTTTATAACAGAGAACTGAAATCGTATCAGGCGTTTCTTTCATAACCATCCACGTTGCTTTACGCCAGCACAAATAAAACCCAAATCGTCTGAATCATGACGGAACTCTTTTTTCTTTCTGTCTGTCTTTCTTTCTTTCTTTCTTTCTTTCTTTCTTTTTTTTTTTTTTTTTTTTTTTTTTAAACCTGGGCGGACGCGCCTCATGTTTACGTGCGTGC
>JABMCL010002975.1:65000-70000 GCA_018857735.1 Alviniconcha marisindica
TCCAGGTCAAGTCAAAAACATACGCAAGAATCAGTGCAGGAGCGATTATAATTATCGCCTATGTGCAACGCAAGCTTGTTGAAATGTCTCACTGATAAACTTTGTACTGTATCGTTATTTTGTGTTTCTTCCTTTTCTTTTCTTTCTTGGTGCTTTACGTCCACGGACTCGGAGGCGAGATGGCCTATTAGGGACGGGGACAGAGTGGGAAGGGGACGACAGAGTGAAGGCTCGACCGCGGAAACCGCCCGAAAAAGACAGGAGAGACCGTGGACCGCCGCCAGAACAATGGAAGTGTTAAGGCGGTGTCCCCTCGCCATTGCCCAGCGACTTGTGCACTGCGCAATTGCTGTTTCAACCGCTGTGCTTGGACAGAGTCACAAAGACAATGTCCGTTGCACTGCTGTTGACGAACAACTTGGACAACTCAAGCAAAGGAAGTCCAGCTTTCTTAGCCCAGCTCCACCTCCCTACTCATGATCTCTTCTGGGCTAAGTTGAGGGTCCAGCTCCACCTCCCTCCTCTAAGATCTCTTGATCTTTTGATCTCGCCTGGAACCCTCTAATTTTGTGTTTGAATAAATCCTTCTTTTAAAGCCATGGACGCAGGATGAGAGCCGTGAGACTGCTCCGCAACACGCGACAAAATTCGGCGTCGAGTCAGTGTCGGAGACTGTAAAATCCAAAGACACAACAAATCGGACGAACAAAGTAAATTGAAACGTTTGGTAGGACGGTGGTTGCATATTTCTTATGCAGGCCGTTTCGTTTTTCTCATCAGCTAAACACACTCGGTGGGCTTTTTTGTTTCTTCTTTCTTTCTTTTTTTCTTTCTTACTCTCCTTTCCTTTCGGCAGTCGTCGGTTTTCCTCGTTATTCTGCACCTGACGAAGGCTTCCTGCCGTACTGCGCATGTGCAGACCAGCTAGGAATTGTGGGTGGCTCGGCTGGAAGAACGATCTTTGCCTTTTTATTTCCAGGATAAGGTAAACACTTTGTAAACGATGGATCAGCATACAATAAATCGCCAAGAGCGGGAAGGCAGCGCAGAAACCGCTACGTCTTCTTTATACCGACATCGTTGGCTGAAGATGCACCGGCTGCTGAGCAGGAAAACTCACGGCTGTGAGGAGTTCAGGAATGGTCCTGTAACGTGCAGCAAGACGAGGAACACGTGCAGTTGTAATACTTTGAAATGTGCGTGAGTGCTTGCGGACACACGAACGCATACGTGCGGACACACGAACGCGTGAAATGTGCGTGAGATGTGCGTGAGTGTGTGCGGACACACACACACGCGCGCGCGATTCTCTCTCTCTCTCTCTCTCTCTCTCTCTCTCTCTCTCTCTCTCTCTCTCTCTCTCTCTCTCTCTCTCTCTCTCTCTCTCTCTCTCTCTCACACACACACACACACACACAACACACAAACACACACACACACACACGTGTCGATCGCGCGCATCTCTCTCTCTCTCTCTCTCTCTCTCTCTCTCTCTCTCTCTCTCTCTCTCTCTCTCTCGTCTCTCTCCTCTCTCATCTGACTCGCACCACACACACACACACACACACACACACACACACACACACACACACACACACACACACACACACACACACACACACACACACACACACACACACACACACACACACACACACACACACACACACACACACACACACACACACACACACACGCAGTGTATACTTCTTATTGTTTCTGTTGTTGGTTATTTGTTTTGTCGGAAGACAATGTGTGTTTGTCAGTTTCGTTTTCTGTCAGTCATTGCGGTTGTTCTTTAGTTTTAATTGTTGCTATTGCTGTTTTGAGTGGCTGCATACAGTCTATCCTGTACTGCCATGCCGGATATTCCAATCCAATGGGAAAACCAGGATGCGCCCAGAATGAGGATGTAATATCATATTTCACACTGCACGTGGTGGCCTTAATGAGTTCTACAACACACTGACGAGAAACAATGGACCATTCGCCACCCTCCGACTGACAGATGAGCTTCAGCTTTTGCCATCTAGCGTCTTAATGCGTACAAACACACCTACTTAGACAAGTCCGGCTGCGGGCTGTCCGTGTACCACTGTAGTGTACAAAGACCACTTGACAATGCTACTTAGACAAGCCCGAGGGCTGTCCATGTACCACTGTAGTGTACAAAGACCACGTGATTGGGGGAGGGGAGGGAGAGAGGGAAGGGCCTGGGAGGGGTTTTGGTGTGTGTGTGTGGGGGGGGGGGGGGGGGGATGTTATAGAGTAACTAAAGAACAAAGTATGTAAATACAGAATCAATCAGAAACCAAACAGAAACCAAACCGTGGTCTGCGGAGTTGGAAGCCGTTGCGTGAGTTTCAGTGAACACACGTTTGTGTTGTTTTTTTACTCCGCTTGTCTAAGTGGAAGGAGCTATCTAGCGAAAATCGGAAAGTCAATTTCTCCACATATCGAGAACAAACAAACAAACAAAACAGCTCCTAGTGTTACTGAGTATGCCTTCGGCAAGGCGACAGAACGTCGCGGCCGTCAACTTCAAACCCATGACGGTTGTGCTTTAGTTCAACTCCACATCTGCTGAACTAATTCTCAATCTGGACAAAAAGCAAAGCAGTTTTTGTCGTTTTCGTTTTTAGGTTGTTTTTAGTTTGTTGTTGTCGTTGTTGTTTGTTTGTTTGTTTGTGTGTGTGTGTGTGTGTGTGTGTGTGTGTGTGTGTGTGTGTGTGTGTGTGTGTGTGTGTGTGTGTGTGTGTGTGTGTGTGGGGTGTGTGTGTGTGTGTGTGTGTGTGTGTGTGTGTGTGTGTGTGTGTGTGTGTGTGTGTGTGTGTGTGTGTGTGTGTTTAGTTGTTGTTGTTGTTGTTTTGGGGGGTTCGTTACGTTGTTGTTTCTTTGTTTGCTTGTTGGTTTGTTTGTTTCAGTGGGGGCGCGTTGTTTTATTGTTGTTGTTGGTTATTGTTGGACGGTTTGTTTGTCTGTTTTATTTTCTTGTTGTTGTTGTGCGCGCGCGCGTGCGCGGCGCGCGCGTGTGTGTGTGTGTGTGTGTGTGTGTGTGTGTGTGTGTGTGTGTGTGTGTGTGTGTGTGTGTGTGTGTGTGTGTGTGTGTGTTTTTGCTTAGACAGAAGCGTTTCTTTTCTTGCTGTGTGTTGTGTCCGTGTGTATGTATTTCTGTGTGTGTCTGTGTGTGCGTGTGTGTGTGTGCATGTGTATGTTTTGTGTGTGTCAGTATGTGTGTGTGTGTGTGTGTGTGTGGTGTGTGTGTGTGTGTGTGTGTGTGTGTGTGTGTGTGTGGTGTGTGTGTGGGGTGTGTGTGTGTGTGTGTGTGTGTGTTGGTGTTTTGTTTTTTTGTTTTTGGTTGTTGTTTTGTTTGGGGAGGGGTGGGTCCAGTTCAAAAATGAAACTACAAAGAGAAAATTGCGTAAAAAAGCAAAACAAACAACAAACAAACAAACAACAAACAAACAAACAAACAACGAACCTTAGCTCCAATTGGCACAACAGGCATATTCCTCCGCCAGGTGACGACTGACGGCAGGAGCGGAGCAAATCGCCCCGGAGATGACGCGGCGTGTGTGTGTGTGTGGGTGGTGGGGGGGTGGGAGGAGAGGGGGGTGGGGACGGGGGGTGCGGGAGGTGGTGGGAGGGGGGGGGGCGGGGGGTGCTTGGAGGGCCTTCCTCCTACAGAATGTCAAATTCACACACGGCGGGTGCCTATCATATTCTCGCCGCTAGGGGCCGAATTGGAGGCGGCAGCACTCGAGTACGAGAAAGATGCAAATGGACAGGATGCGGCGGTGTAAAAGATCACAAAGTCTATTCAAAAGGGGAAAACAAACCAAAAGTGGGGGGAGGGGGGAAGTGAATGGGCGGGGGTGGGGGGGGGGGGGGGGGGGGGGGGAGGGGGTTATAGAGTAACTAAGGAACAAAGAACAAAGTATAGCCTAAGTATGTGAATACAGAAGCAATCAGAAACAGAAATAAAGAGTTGAATCTCTCTCTCTCTCTCTCTCTCTCTCTCTCTCTCTCTCTCTCTCTCTCTCTCTCTCTCTCTCTCTCACACACACAACCACACACACACACACAGAAAGACATTTGTGGGGAGGGGTCGAAGAATTGGAGAGAAATAGTTACAGAGCAACTAAAGAACAAAGAAAAACATATAAATATATAAATACAGAAGCACTGAATCAGAAAAAAAGAAACAAAACTGAAAGCTGAATAACGTGTGCCACCTTTAATTTTACTTTGGCATTACTTGATTTTCCTGACATTCGTGTTACAAATGTCATTCTGCGGGCACATGTTAATTTACCCCAATGCCACACAGTATAATACTAAAATGTTCCAACCTATCTCACTGAAAAGATTAAAGAAAGCACCCGACATACTTTGTTATTTTACTTGTGACCCAGCAGGTGCAAAGACGAAGGAAATAAATAGAGGATAAATTTGACAAGGAATGCTATTTTGGCAACCGACATGGGAAGCATATGTTATACCTTTCTGCCTAAGGGCTTTCTCTCTCTCTCTCTCTCTCTCTCTCTCTCTCTCTCTCTCTCTCTCTCTCTCTCTCTCTCTCTCTCTCTCTCTCTCTCTCTCTCTCTCTCTCTCTCTCTCCTTTGTTCCAGTCGGATTCACAAAATGCGCACGTCTGTTTCCACTTGATCCTAAGGAAGTGAAAGAGGGTTCTTCTACTGCTCTAGACACACACACACACACACACACACACACACACACACACACACCACACACACACCACATCACACACATACCACACCACACACACACACAACACACACACACACACAACACACACACACACACACACACACACACACACACACACCACACACACACACACACACACACAACCACACACACACTACACACACACACACACACACACACACACACACACACACACAACACCACAACACACACACACACACACACACCACATACACACACACACACACACACATACACACACACACAGG
>JABMCL010002975.1:75000-77500 GCA_018857735.1 Alviniconcha marisindica
TAACCTTGTCAAAAACTTTCCAAAAGGGAATGTTTTCTTCCAAGACTTTGCGTAGGGCAAAGTTTTCCTCAAAGACTCCACGAAGGAGAAAGCTTTCCTCAAAGGCTTTCCGAAGGGGAAAGCTTTTCTCAAAGACTTTCCGAAGGGGAAAGCTTTCCGAAAAAGACTTTCCAGAGGAGAAAGTTTTCCTCAAAGACTTTCCGAAGAGGAAAGCTTTTCTCAAAGACTTTCCGAAGGGGAAGCTTTCCGAAAAAGACTTTCCAGAGGAGAAAGTTTTCCTCAAAGACTTTCCGAAGAGGAAAGCTTTTCTCAAAGACTTTCCGAAGGGGAAAGATTTCCTCAAAGGCGTTCCGAAGGGGAAAGTTGTCCTCAAAGACTTTCCCAAGGGGAAAATTTTCCTTAAAGACTCTCCGAAGGGGAAAGCTTTCCTCAAAGACTCTCCGAAGGGGAAAGCTTTCCTCAAAAAATTTCCGAAGGGGAAAGCTTTCCTCAAAGACTTTCCGAAATAGAAGTGTTTGCCTTCCTCAGAGTCAGTGCTGGAAGTATGCCGCGCTGGATGCAAGACAGTGCTCATAGGACTGGCACCGGGTGCACGTACTGCACGGTGAACAATCCACGCCGCTGGAACAGCGCACGTCGGTGTCTCTCGGGCAATCAGTAGGGCTTGAACAAAAAGGCTGACACAGCCGCTGTGCTCATCATCTTCTCGCTGACCAGCAATGGTAAAAGCGGTCATTTATTTCTATAGCGCCGTACCTCGCCCGACAAGGGTGGGCACGCCGCGCTTTGTAAGATCTACAATAATGCATGCATGGAAACCTCAAAAATAATCAATCATACTGTCATGGTATAGTCATGGTGAGTGAGTCACAGTTCTGTATTCCTGGCGCTCCGCCCGTGCGTGCACACACGGAAGCACAAGCATGCACACTCGCGCGCACACACACACACACACACACACACACACACACACACACACACACACACACACACACACACACACACACATCACACAACACACACACACACAACGACACACCAACGACACACACCACACCACACAACACACACACGCACATACACACACACCAACACACACCACACACCACAACACACACACACACACACACTACACACACACACACACACACACACAACACTACACACCCACACCACACGCACACACCACATACACACCCTATGCACACACACAACACATACACGCAACACACGCGTCGCAAACAATGCACACTCGCGACGCACCGGCACACACAACACACACACCACACACACACACACACACACACACACACACACACACAACACACACACACACACACAACACACAAACACACACACACACACACACACACACACACACACAACACACACACACACACGGACACACACACACACACACACACACGCGGGCACGCACTAAGGGGAGGTAGTGAGGGAGGGTAAATAAGGCAGGCAAGTAACTCATTCTGACGGTGACCGTATTCACACGTTTCCTGGCCCATTGACACTGGATACAGCCTTGAACAATGTGTCGAACCACGGGTCTTCCGGTTTGTTAGTGCGATACATCCGTCAAAATATTCCGGCGAGAAAAGCCCGTGGAACAGTTTAACTCGGTACAACACCGCTAATCTTCGCAACCAGTGTCAAAGATGGAAACGATCTGAGTCTCATCGATACACGGCGCGAGAACAAGTTGTGAGTACTGTGTTGCATTAGGTATTAGAATCAACACACAAGAGAGTTAATTAGCGCGCGAAACAATCACAACGACAAAGACCTGATTCGCCTAGGGTAACTCTCACCTGGCATGCGTGTAGTATACAAGAAACATAAACTGAGTCGCCTACGGTAACTCTCACCTGACATGCGTGTAATATACAAGAAACATAAACTGAGTCGCCTACAGTAACTCTCACCTGACACGCGTGTAATATACAAGAAACATAAACTCCACCAGAAGTACATCCTGTATTAATTTCTATTAATTAATATAATGTATTAGGTATTAATTCATTGGCTTCCTCTCAGAAGTGAGGCATAGGATGTCTAATGTCTCCCTCCTGATCCCTGTCGGGAACCTCAGGGCTGTTTGTCATTTGATTCCCCTTTAATCTGCTATGATGATACCAGATTAAAGAAAAATATTTTATTCTTTAAAATTAATGGACAAATAATAAACATAGAATACTATAATAATGGTATATGAAATCGATACGCACGTATAGTCGTATATGTCCACCGCCACACATAACGCTGTCTCACCCTAAAAAAAACAAAAAACAAAAACGTTGTCTCACCCTTCTTCTTTTTCTTCTTCTTTTTTAACTATAAAGAAAAAGAAAAAAAGAAAAAAAAAAAGTCACATGAGTGGAGAGGCTGTCATCGCGTCGGCGATATCTGTGACTGGCGCCGTCTTTGGTGACGTCATTGAGTCTAGAGGCGAGAGCCGTGAACTTGGCTACTGTCGCTGAGGGGG
>JABMCL010002975.1:100000-115000 GCA_018857735.1 Alviniconcha marisindica
TTCCGTTTTCCTGGTACATTCAACTTCATTTTCCCCAAATCTTCTCGACCTTACCATTTTCCTTGCCGCGGGACTTTCCACTGCCGTTTCTTGCAGTTCCTTGATGATGATGAAGTGCTGCTTAATGTCCTCGGATGTCGGCTGACATATTAGGGACAAGCTGTGACCAATGCCGAAGCATGGTTCAATAATTCTTTACGTCCACGGAAACCAGAGGGCTCGTTAGGACGGACAGCCCAGGACGGCCACCTCGACTCTCACACAGCTCCTGAACTATGTGCAGTTCCTTCCAAGACTGGTCCAAGTTAACTATGGTAAAGGTAAGACCCTTTTGTTGGTGGTGTTGTGTTTGTTGTTGTATTGTTCTTTTAACTTTACGTTTCCATTATTTTACGAACCCGCCATGACCACAACAAAATTGCCCCTTGTGTGATAATTAAAGTGGTTTTTAATTGAATTGAATTGAATTGAATTGGTTTAAAAGAGAGTTTCTGATTAGCAAACCAGAAACATGAAGACATTTGTAGCACACGGCAATGGACGAACTATATGAACCCATGCAGGCTGTCATACGTCAGATAAACGGGAAATCTCTGTCATTGACGTCATCGTCATACAATGTCCATGTCCTCGGGGGATTGGGGGGGGGGGGGGGGGGTGGGGAGGGGGGGGGGGGGGGGGGAAGTGGGGGGGACTAGGATTATAAAACGAACGTATCATGAAAAATGAATCCGATTTTTTACTTGTGATTTGATGATCTGCTTCCCCCTCACAAATTATTATCAAAAAATTCATAGCTGACTGGGCGTTGAATATCAAGTATATACTTTTATGCATAGTATTTGCGTGAGACAAAGAAGATGATGGCAGGAGTGTGCGTGCGGGGGTGAGGGGGGTGTACTGGGGGAGGAGGGGGTGGGGGGGGGGGGTACTGCCTGTAACCGCGAGATTTTAACCCTCAAACTGTAAACTCTACGTCCAGTGTGTTTAGCCAGTAGGCTACGCCGTCTCCGTGATTGACACGAACAACTGTAAATGAGTTAGCACACAGCCGCACACACGTGCTTGCAAACGAGCGTGTGTGCGTGCATGCGTGCGTGTATGTCCGCGCGCGCGCGCGCGTGTGTGTGTGTGTGTGTGTGTGTGTGTGTGTGTGTGTGTGTGTGTGAGAGAGAGAGAGAGTGGCCGGCGTGGTGTGTGTGTGTGTGTGTGGGGGGGGGGGTGTATGAGAGAGAGTCTGCGCGACTCGTGCGTGTGTTTGTGCGTGTGTGTGTGAGTCTTGCGCGCGCGGCTGCGTGTGTGTGTGTGTGTGTGTGTGTGTGTGTGTGTGTGTGTGTGTGTGTGTGTGGTGTGTGTGTGGTGTGTGTGTGTGTGTGTGTGTGTGTGTGGTGCGTGAGTTAGTGGTGTCGTGAGTTAGTGTGTGTGTGTGTGTGTGTGTGTGTGTGTGTGTGTGTGTGTGTGTGTGTGGTGTGTGTGTGTGTGTGTGTGTGAGTTTGTATGATGTGTGTGTGTGTGTTTGTGTGTGCGTGCGTGCGTGCGTGCGTGCGTGTTGTTTTTGGTTTTTTGTGTGTATGTGTGTGTGTGTGTGTGTGTGTGTGTGTGTGTGTGTGTGTGTGTGTGTGTGTGAGTGTGTATGTGTGTGTGTGTGTGTGTGTGTGTGTGTGTGTGTGTGTGTGTGTGTGTGTGTGTGTGTATGGTGTGTGTGTGTGTGTGTGTGTGTGTGTGTGTGTGTGGTGTGGTGTGTGTGGTGTGTGTGTGAGAAGTGGTTGGTGTGGAGTGGGGTGGGGTGGTGGGGGGGGGGGGGGTCTGTCTGTCTGTCTATGTATGTCTGTGTGTGTTTTCGCATGCGCACGCACGCGAGCACGTGTTGATTCATTCTATTTATTGAAATAAGGTTGGATACACTATTGTACGGTGTTATCCCTGTTGATAATCCCTATTCTATTACGGAATTTGTTTGATACAGTATGTCTGTTTATTAAGTTATTTTCAATTTCAATGTTTATGACAATGCTTCGATGCTCTGTTTACATGTCGTTTTGAAATTAATGAGCATTTAGCAGTTGACTTGACCTGTGCGGCATGATTAACCATTATTATTATTATTATTATACTTTTTATCTTATAATACCATACTCGACAAAAAATATATATCCGGTTTGGCTTTTTCGTTTGCTGTCAAATTAGCACGGATCAGTCAGGTATACCAAATAAATATGGGATTAGACCAGTTCGGAATCGTATCACCCGAAGATCATCTGGAGATTGTCGGCGCTTTAAACATGAATAAATTAGCTAAATCAAAGGGACTGCATTTGTCAGGGAGGGACTTTAACCGGATCAAAGACCAGAAGCTGTTGCGGAGGGGCTGGTAGGAGCGGTACAATGAGGTAGAGGTAAAAACAAGGGAGGGACGGGTTGGGGGGTGGGGGGGGGGGGGTAGGGGGGGGGGGGGGGGGGGGGGGGGGGGGGGTAATGTCCGCATCATTATCAATTGCTGCATGACGTGAAAATATTTGAGCTGCTTTTAACAAGATAATTATATTCTGCAGAGAAGAATGGGAAGACGAGAAGGAGGAGAAGAAGAAGGAAACAGTATGAAGGGGGAACAAAGAAGAAGAAGAAGAAGAAGAAGAAGAAGAAGAAGAAAGAAAGAAAAAAGAAGAAGAAAGAAAGAGAAAGAAAGAAAGAAAAAAAGAAAAAAAAAAAGAAAGAAAAAGGAAAGAAACAAAGAAAAAAGAAAAGAAAAAACGACAACCATTTGTTTGTACGTGTCTTCCTTCTCCAGGCTGTGGGTGGCTGTGACTCGCCCGTTGGCCCGCCACGCCCATCACTGGCTGCGCAGCATTGTAACACCGCCTTCGTGACCGTTGGATCTTTCTGGTGACCTCCTCTTCACAGTCCTTCCTGTCCTTTGGATCTTCTTTGTGACCTCCTCTTCACAGTACTTCCTGTCCTTTGGATCTTCCTTGTGACCTCCTCTTCACAGTCCTTCCTGTCCTTTGGATCTTCCCGTGACCTCCTCTTCACAGTCCTTCCTGTCCTTTGGAACTTCTTGTGGCCTCCTCTTCACAGTCCTTCCTGTCCTTTGGATCTTCCCGGTGACCTCCTCTTCACAGTCCTTCCTGTCCTTTGGAACTTCTTGTGGCCTCCTCTTCACAGTCCTTCCTGTCCTTTGGATCTTCCCGATGACCTCATCTGCACAGTCTTTCCTGTCCTTTGTATCGTCCCGGTGACCTTTGCACAGCCCTTCCTGTCCTTTGAATCTTCCCGGTGACCTCTGCACAGTCCTTCCTGTCCATGGATCTTCTCGGTGACCTCTGCCCAGCCCTTCCTGACCTTTGAATCTTCCCGGTGACTTCCTCCGCCCTGTCCTTCCAGGCCGTTGGTTCTTCCCGGTGACTTCCTCCGCCCTGTCCTTCCTGTCCTTTGGATCTTCCTTCCTAGTGACCCCCTCTGCCCAGTCCTTCGGGGCTGGCTCCCCACGCTGAGTCCTCAGCTCACGGAGGGTTTGAGACCCGTCAGCTTCCCTCACCTGGCTTGACCCACTCAAGGTGAGAGATGGGCGTCAGGTGGGAAGGGCAGCAAAAGTGGACGAACCGGCCTATTCCGCGAGAGGAGCACGACACGTCCTCGTCAGGTTCCGGGGGGCAGGGGGAGAGAGAGAGAGAGAGAGAGAGAGAGAGAGAGAGAGGAGAGAGAGAGAGAGAGAGAGAAGGGAAGGGAGAGAAGGGAAGGGGGAACCAGAAATGAACGAAACAGCCTACTCCACGAGAGGAACACGACAAGTCCATCTTAGAGATGTTACCCTTCTCTAACACACCACGGATCATGACTTCGCAGTAGCAGCCGACCTGACCATTAATTTTACTATGGCAAGTGGAACGCAGAAGAACGGAATTAGGTAGCTAGTCCCCCCCCCCCCCCCCCCCCCCCCCACCCCCCACCCCCACCCCTACACCCCACCCCACCTCCCCAAAAACGGCTTGTGTATCAACGCCTTACACAAGCCGGCAAGCAAACGACCCCCAGGAAGCTTAAAATCGCCGAACAGTAGAGACTGGATCCCCGGCAGCCTTCAACACATCTGATAATTATTCCCGATTAAATGCGAAAGATTAGCACTACAGCGTCGCACACTAGACCCAACACTTGTCTGACAGAGTAGCGTACCTTGCTCTTTCGGCTGCTGTCGGCTTACCCGAGTAAGACGACCCGATGTTCCCGTGAAGAAGCAGTACGGTGATTGTGTTTTAATGTCGCGTTCTTTGCGGGTCGGCACGCGTTCCGTAAAGTACCGTCAGTCATAGTGCAAACACAGACACGCTGGTTTCCTGGTGCCGCTAAGACTGAAGATTTACACCGATAAGGCGAAATGACACAGCGCACGAGAATGTACATACACGCGCGCGCGAGTACATGCACGCACGCACGCACGCACGCACGCACGCACACACACACACCAAAACACACACACACACACACAACCACACACACACACACACACACAACACACACACCACACACACCACATGCACGCACGCACACACACACACACACACACACACACACACACACACATACACACACACACACACACACACACAGATGCATGCACGCACGCACGCACCGCACACACACACACAAAACCCACACACACACACACACACACACACGCAACACACACACAGATGCATGCACGCACGCAGCCACACGAACGCCGCACTCACCACTGCCCCACAACAGCACGCACACAGACACACGCATGCGCACGCACGCACGCATGCAACAATCCACGCGCGCGCACGCACGTATGCACGCACGCAGCACGCACACACACAACACACACACAACACACAAAACACACACACCGAGCAGACGCACGCACGCACGCACGCACGCACGCCACGCACGCACGCACGCAAAACCCACACACACACACACACACACCACACACACACACACACACGCAGATGCATGCACGCATGCACGCACACACGAACGCACGCACTCACGCACATGCACGCACACACGCACGCACACAGACACACACGCACGCGCGTATGCACGCACGCACGCACGCACACACACCAACATACACACACACACACACACACAACACACACACACACACACACACACACACACACACACGCAAGACGCACCACGCACGCACGCACACCCCAACGCAAGCCCCGCACACAGAAACACACACACACACACCCCACGCACGCACTCATGCACGCACGCACGCACGCACGCACACAGAAACACACACACACACACACACACACACACACACACACACACACACACACACACACACACACACACACACACACACACACACACACACACACACACACACACACACACACACTCTCTCTCCTCTCTCTCTCTCTCTCTCTCTCTCTCTCTCTCTCTCTCTCTCTCTCTCTCTCTCTCTCTCTCTCTCTCTCTCTCTCTCTCTCTCTCTCGAAGACCATCGAGTAGCCGTTGGACTGTTTGTTGGATTTCTGCTAAATATTCTGACAAAAAGAGCAGCGATCGCAGCCCAACGAGTGAAAGGATTACGAGTTCACGGGCTTGCTGCACGGTTTGCAGTGACAACGCTACTCCTCATGTTGTTGATGGCACAACCCTGGGCCGACTTTCACCACAAGCGAAGAAAATCAAGTTGCGGATAGGACTAGCAACGCCAGTGACAGCGGCAACGTCATCGACACTGCCACCGCCAACAACAACAGTCAACAACAGTTTGATCGCCTCTTCGCTGCTATCAACCAGCTCGCCCTGACAGTCTCTGAGCTAGGAGACAAGGCAGGCCATTTTGAACACTCACAAAACGAAAAGTCGTCTCGCATCGATCAACGTCTAGGCGTCATGGAGAATGCAATCAACACAAGACTGACAGATGTGGAAGGGAACCAAAACGTTCTACGTATAGACATGGACGCTATGGACTGGGAGTTTGCAAAAATGACAGATTCATTTGAACACATGCAGAAGAAAACGGACGATCTTGAAGCAAAAGTTGAACTCTTGGACACTCAGTCTAGACGGCACAACCTCCTCTTCATTGGGATACCTCGTGTGTTCGGGGAAACATGGGATTTGTGTGAAGCCAAAGTAAGAGAGATAATTTGTCGGGACATGAAGGTGCGTCTCTCTCTCTCTCTCTCTCTCTCTCTCTCTCTCTCTCTCTCTCTCTCTCTCTCTCTCTCTCTCTCTCTCTCTCTCTCTCTCTCTCTCTCTCTCTCTCTCTCGGCATAAGACCAGTCGGCGACAGTGTTCTTTCTGCAGCACCTCCAGTCTCTCCCCAAGGGGGACTTTTACGTCGTCAAATAACGTTGCTCTTAGTGTGTGTGTGTGTGTGTGTGGGTGGGTGGTGGTGCGTGTGCGTGCGTGCGTGCGTGCTTGCGTGCGTGCGTGCGTGCGTGTATGTGTGTGTGTGTGTGTGTGTGCGTGCGTACGTGCGTGCGAGCGTACATGTGTGTGTGTGTGTGCGTACATGTGTGTGTGTGTGTGTGTGTGTGTGTGTGTGTGTGTGTGTGTTTGCGCGCGCGTGTGTGTGTGTGTGTGTTTGTGCGCGCGCGTGTGTGTGTGTGTGTGTCTGCTGTCTGTCTGTCTGTCTGTCTGTCTGTCCCTGTGTGTTTGCTTGGGGGAGAGGGGGGGGGGGGGGGGGGGGGGGAAGAGGAGGATGGGATTTTGCAGACGATGGCCATTTACCAACTGCCGCACCACCACGGTTACAAACACACAGACTGAAGAGGACTTTGCCTCCGCCGGTCAGAGATAAGACGACGACGACGATCAATCATGGCTGTGACACCTCGCACGCTCCCCGTCCCAGTCTCTGAGGGCACCACGACTGCAGGTAATCAGCAAAAAGCACCAGAGTGTCCACTTGGCCAGAACACGCCCCAAGCAGAGCGACTCCGAAAGATAAACCGAGGCATTAAAAAGCATCGGCTCACGGGAGGGGTCAGAGGAGGTCAAGCAATTAGAGTTGTTGCCCCTGCGGAGCTCTTTTGGGCCGCAAGTGTTTTGTTGTTTCAGGGGGAGATAAAGAGATTTGCGCGTCAACGGCTTTAGTCCTCAATTCGTGACGTTGGTAGAGTCGGCTCCCCTTTGTCTGCCAAACGCCGCTCGGTTTCAGTCAAGACAGTGTCATCACTTTACACGCTACAGGTTTGGAACCTTTGACACAGGCCGGAAAAAAGAAAAGAAAGAAAAAAAGAAAAAAGAAAAAAAAAATGGGGGAGGAAGGAGGGCGAATTAGAACAACATATTTTATGCCAGGTTTGTTTTCCCCGCTAAATTATTTCAAAAAAAAATTTTTTTTTAAATTTTTAAGTTTTGGGTTTAAAACCCCGGGAGACAAAATAGGGCTGGGGGGGGGGACCGGGGGGTGGGGTGGGGAAGGGGGCGGGGGGGGGGGGGGGGGGGAATCTTGGGGGAGGGTGGGTGGTGGTGGCTTTTTCTTTTTTTAAATCTGAACCCCCTAAACCCAAATGTGAGAAAGCATAAATTATTATTTTTTAAAATTATGAGCTTCTCGTTACGAAAGCCTTTTGGGCGGTTCAGGCGGGCTTTTAACCCCCTTGACATTTCCCCGGCATCGCTTAAGTCCCTTGGCTGTTTTACTTGGGCTTTTACTTTCTTACAATGGAAAGGGTGGTGACAGTAAAAAAGCCTATTTAAACTGGCTGAGAACACCCCAAAGCTAAAACCCGGTTTATTGGTGGTAAATGCACCCCGATTAAAAATTTTTTTTTTTTTTTGGGGGCAAAAAAAAAGGCCATAAACTTAAATAATAAATCAATTAAAAAGGGCAAAAAAACCTAGAGGCCTAAAAATTTTCCGAACGTTAAAATCTATCACCAAGATTTAAAAACCCAAAAAAAAAAAACATAATATAAAGAACGACCGTCTAACAATTTAAAAGAAAAAAAAAAAAAATATTATAAAATTGAGAAAAAAAATATTATAAGGGAATTTTTTCGGGGGGCGAATAATAAAACTAAAAGGCTTAAAATAAAAAAACCTAAAAAAAAAAACACACACAAAAACACACCCCACACACACACACAAAACACCCCACCCCACACACACACCCCCAAACACCCACACCCCACCCCCCAAAACACCACCCCCACCACACACACCCCACACCACACACTTTCACACCCCACACACAAAACACACACACCCCCACACACCCCACACACCCCACACCCCACAAAACACAAAAACCACACACCCCCACACACACACACACACACATCAAAACACACACCCACCCACACACACAAAACACACACCCCACACACACACACACAAAACCCCCCGCCCCCGCACCCCACCACGCAACGCACCCCCACGGACGCACGGAACGCACGCCCCACGCCCCACCACCTCCACACCACCACCCCACACAAAAAACCAAAAAAAAAAAAAAAAAAAAAAAAAAAAAAGAAAAAAGGAGGTAAACCCCTAAAACCTAAAAGCCTGACTTTTGGCATCTGCCTACGATCCCTTTTACCACGTGACACACCAGACAATGGGGGCCCCTAGAGCAAAAAAGAGGACTTCTTTAAAACTGAAGATTCCTGCCCTTTACGACGCCGGGATCTTTCAAAAAGTCTCCCAAAAACATTAAACAAAACCAATGGCCGCGTCAAGGGGGGAGCACCTGGTAACATTTATTGTCATAATTATCTCCCCGCTTTCCAAGACTGGCTGGCGCAGACGACTGGGAAGCGATGGACAAATGGCCGGTGGGGTTGCCATGCCGACGTACTTGGTGAAACCCGGGGCCCCCCCCCTTTTCCTCATTCGGTCCCCAATCTCTCTCTTCTTTTCTCTCTCTCCTCTTCTCTCTCCCCTCTCTCTTCCTCTCTCTCTTCTCTCTCTCTCTCTCCTCTTCTTTTCTTTCTCCCCCCCCCCCTTCTCCCTCCCCTTCTCTTGAAACCCCCACCCCCTTTCCCCCCCCCCCTTCCCCTTTTCCCTTTTTTCCCTTCCCTTCTTTTTCTTTCTTTTTTCCCCCTTTTTCCCCCTTTTTTCCCCCCCCGGGTCTCCCCCCCCCCCCTTCCCCCTTTTTTTTAAATTTTTAAGGCCCTGTTTTACAAAAACGTTAAAAAGCACCCGCCGTTTTTGCCATTTTTGGCCCACCCCTTTCTTTGTGACTTTGTTTTACGGCAAAAAATTTTCGTCGAAATGGGCGAAAGTTCCCGGAACATTTTGGTTTTTTTACCCCCGGTTGTCGCAGTTCCCAAAATCCGAACTTTTTCGGGAAACAAAAGTTCACCCAATTAAGAACCAACTAAATTTGCCGAATACCCCAACCATGTTCGCGAAAAATTTGCCCAATTAAAAAGGGCTTTGGAATTTTTTACAGTGAAAGGATAGGAATGGGTTCCGGGGAAAATCTGGGTTTTTTAAACCCCCCCCCGTCCTTTTTGCTAAACCCGCAAACAAAAAAGACGGGGGTTTGTGACGAAAAAAGCACAAAACAACGGCCGCTGTCGATATTGAATCGAAACGACCGGTTGTTTTTGGGTTTTTAAGTCCTCGGAGTCGGTTAATAAAAAGGGGGAGACCAAAGCCGAAGATGGTTCAGATAGCTTTTCGTCCACGGAAAGATCAGGACGGGCCAACCCCCCGACTTCCACGCTCCTGCTATGACAGTTTACTTGTGTACACATTTTATTTATAAAGCCTCTCAGTTTCACCCCCTTCAAAGCAAGACAAAATGTGTGGCCAGCTGCAGTCCAGCTACACACCAAACTCTACGGCAGCAAGGAGGAACCGGAAAAGACAGCTACATTCATCTTGTAGACTGGACTCTCAGTGTAGCGGCGATGGAGAAGAAGAAGAAGAAAAAAACACCTTCAGATTGGTTGTTAGCCCTGCTTCCTATTGCGTCGTGTTGATGTTGTGTATGTTGCAAGGACTGATCTGTCTGTTTGTTTACCGTGATTATTGTTGCGTGACTAGAGCTTTCTGTTCCGTTCCATTGCCTCTGTGCCAAAACCTCTCTGATGTCTTCTGCAGACGTTGCTCTCGCCAAGTTTGTGATGACGGCAAGGCGTCTCTCTCTCTCTCTCTCTCTCTCTCTCTCTCTCTCTCTCTCTCTCTCTCTCTCTCCTCTCTCTCTCTGTCTGTCTGTCTGTCTGTCTGTCTGTCTGTCTGTCTTTCTCTCTCTCTCTCTCTTCTCTCTCTCTCTCTCTCTCTCTCTCTCTCTCTCTCTTCTCTCTCTCTCTCTCTCTCTCTCTCTTTCTACTCTCTTTCCTTATTTTTTTTCGCTCTCTTCGTCTTCTCGGTTTCTTCGGTCTCGGTCTTCGTCTTCTCTTGCACTCTCTGTCTCCCTCCCCTTTCGGTTCTCTCTCTCTCTCTCTCTCTCTTCTCTCTCCTCTGTCTGTCTTCTTCTTCTCTCGTCTTCTTTTCTCTTCTGTCTTCTCTCTCTCTCTCTCTCTCTCTCTCTCTCTCTCTCTGCTCTCTCTCTCATTCTTTTTATTATTTTTTTTTTTTTTTGTCTGTCTGTCTGTCTCTGTTTTGTCTTTGTCTTTTGTTCTCTCTGTCTCCTCCCTCTTCTCTCTCTCTCTCTCTCTCTCTCTCTCTTCTCTCTCTCTCTTCTCTCTCTCCTCTCTCTCTCTCTCTCTCTCTCTCTCTCTCGTTCTCTATCTGTCTCTCTCGTCTCTCTCTTCTCTCTTCTCTCTTCTCTCTCCTCTTTGTCTCTTGTCTCTCTCTGTCTCTTCTGTGTCTCTCTGTCTCTCTCCTCTTGTCTCTGTCTCTGTTTCCTTCTCTTGTCTCTGTATCTATGTCTCTCTCTGTCTCTTCTGTCTCTCGTCTCTGTCTCTCTTCTCTTCTCTTCTCTCTCTGCTCTCTCTCTCTCTCTCTCTCTTCTCTTCTCTCTCTCTCTCTCTCTCTCTCTCTCTCTCTTCTCTCTCTCTCTGCTCTTCTC
Organism: Alviniconcha marisindica; assembly: GCA_018857735.1. NCBI lineage: Eukaryota > Metazoa > Mollusca > Gastropoda > Provannidae > Alviniconcha > Alviniconcha marisindica. Next base: position 110,967 of record JABMCL010002975.1, read on the forward strand.
TCTCTTTCTCTTTCTCTATCACTTTTTCTCTTCTCTCTCTCTCTTCTCTCTCTCTCTCTCATCTCTCTCGTTACATTTCTCGCATCATATGCCATATGGATAAATGATGCTTCTGAATTATGTATCTATGTGCTTAGCAAGGACTGTTTGTTTGGTTTTGATTAACCCTAAACTACAATCCTTGTAAAATAAAGTTTTAGAGTTCGAGTTCTCTCCTCTCTCTCTCTCTCTCTCTCTCTCTCTCTCTCTCTCTCTCTCTCTCTCTCTCTCTCTGCGCACGGAGGACCTAATATTCAAAACCAACAAGTACTTCTGTCGGATAAAACAAATACTGAGTAAAAACATCATAGAAACAGCAGCAACAACAACAACAAAAACGCCTCCACGTAAAAAAAATAACTGCACGTTTTCTACGTTTTTAGGCTAAAGTCCGTCTTTGCTTCAATCCCCTTTAAGTGTTTAAGGGGACACGCGTGCAAAGATCATTTATTTTTGTGTTCGCCTTGACGTTCCTTCCTTCCTTCTCGTTGTGTTCAACCACTGGGCACCAGCCAGGAACGAGGAGAAGCAGGTAAGCTGGACTGGACTGAAGCGTGAACCGGTCGTCACGTTTTCCACCCCGCACGTAACAATCAGTGTCGACCGCTGCCATCTTCAAACAGGCTATTACTGACCGGGAAAGGATTATCGGAAATGCACGAACTAATGACAACCTTACATTTAATCACACGATGATGATGCTCGTGTATTGTGTGATACATTTAGACGTTCCGTGCGCGCGTGCACGCACGCCTCTGTGTGTGTGTGTGTGTGTGTGTGTGTGTGTGTGTGTGTGTGTGTGTGTGTGTGTGTGTGTGTGTGTGTTTCAGTATAAATTCCCCCCTCTCTCTCTCTCTCTCTCTCTCTCTCTCTCTCTCTCTCTCTCTCTCTCTCTCTCTCTCTCTCCTGTCGGAAATGACGAGTTCAGTTCAATATTCCAATCCCCCCCCCCACTCTCTCTCTCTCTCTCGTCTCGGGCCCCACCCCCACCAACACCCAACGGCCCCGTAAGTCATTACCCAGTTTATCTCCAGTCAGATCTGGGCACCTCAGTAGTTAGCGACGTCGTTTCACTGAGACTGAAACCGAGCTAAGCGTCTCAAACCACTGCTTGTGTTGCCCATGCTGTTTAGCGCTAATGGCTCGACTCAGCGAAGACGCAGCGAAGACGACAAACGATCACGCCAAACAACAACATCACCGCACACAACTACCCCCCACCCCCCACCCCCACCCTCATCTCTCTCTCTCTCTCTCTCTCTCTCTCTCTCTCTCTTCTTCCGTCCCAGACTCCGCCGGCTGCCCATCAGATCGGGAGTAGCTAGCACTGTTTCGCTTTCTCATTGGTCTGATTCATGCAGCACAAGCCCCGCCCCCCGTCGCCCCCCACGCGCGCGTCAATCAACCCAACCCTCACGGCAGCCACAGACAAATTACAATGAACAGTCCAACATACTGGAGCGAGAGAAGCACGCGCAAGCTTTTCGCTCAAAGTCCCGCCCCCTTTCGTCATCTCCGTCCCTTTTTTTCTTCTTCTTTTTTCTTCTTCTTTTTCTTCTTCTCCACCCTCGTTGCCGCGGAAGCGTTGCGCCGATGTCGGAACAAGCTGGTTTAGCTGCCACGGGTCTGGAACCCACCCCAGCTCTCCGGCACCGAGTCTGATGATTAAAAACACACTGCACAGGTGTTGACCCGCACCGGCGACATCGCCGCTACTCACTGCTCTGACAGACTCGCAGAGAGGGTGCCTAGGCCTCAACCCCGTATTCGCTTCGGGCCGTAACTCAGTGCAAGACTTGGAACTACTGGTGTGAAGTTTGTCCCCGTATTCCTGGAAACTCACTGACAGATCATAGGCGCCACCGTTGGGGACTCGAGAAGCATCGTAGGCGTTGGAGATTTCTTATGCACTGATACTGAGTGATACTGTCGGCTGATACTGTGATCGATCAGAGTTGATTCTCTGTCGCTAAATACTGTATCCCTTCAGTGAGTGTGACTGTATTTCCGTTTCGCGTATTTCTGGATATGGACACTGTTATTGTTTTAAGCCTTCTTCGTGGACCACCATGAAGCGGCTACGGGTTTGAGTATTAATTGAAGTAATCTTGGTCTCCGTTTTTTTGTTTTTTTGTTTAACATTTCGTGTTGGAAGAGTTCTCACGATTAAACAATGACATAGAAATTATAACCCTGCTGTTGGCTGAATCGTTTTCGTTTTGTTTTTCCAGGTGGAAATTAAGGTGAAATATGACAGACTCATTGTTGTCTAAGGCAAAAACAGGCGGTGCGTGTTAACTGTAAGAGACTGGTGTACAGTCTTTAAGAATGTCTCGACGGTGTCGCTGCGGGAAGCCTTAGTTTTTCCACGTGCTGCGTGTTCGTCCTAACAGTGAATTCTCAGTCATCGCACGTGCAACATAGCACCTGCCGCCGACGACGACAAGATCTACCTGCAGCGTGTATAGTGAAGCACCTTTAGATCTTTGTTTCAGTGTGTGACGGTGTTCATCCTGTACTGACAGAATCAGCCTACTGCTGTAGACGTCTCGGCCGCCGATCACGACAAGAACTACCTGCAGCGTACGTATAGTCAGGGAAGCACCTTTACACCGTTGTCTGTGTCACGGTGTACATCCTGTACCGACAGAATCAACCGGGTGGCCACTGCTATTGGCGTCTCTGCCGCTGAATACGACGAGAAGAGTCTGCAGCGTTGGTACAGTCTCCATCCTGTATTGACAGAATCAACCGGGTGGCTACTGCTGTAGGCGTCACGGTCGAATACGACGAGAAGAACTACCTGCATCGTGTGTATAGTCTCCATCCTGCACTGACAGAATCAGCCGGGTGGCCACAGCTGTGGACGTCAGGGTCACAGCGGTTATCATCCGCCCAGCGCTGTGTTTCGGGTTTCGGGTTTCGGCGGCCACTGGGAAGAAATCTGACCACGGCCGTCACAATGCAAGAAGCGTCTCCCAGGCCTCAAGCCTGCTCACTGGCAGATCCTCCTCCTCCTCCTCCACCTCCTCCTCCTCTTCCTCCTCTTCCTCCTAATCCTTCCGTCTCTTCTCGCGCCCCGGTGTCCAAGAAGACTTCCCTCTTCTCCATTGACAGTATTCTCACTCGGGACGTCGTTCCGGCTCCGGAACTGTCCAACTTCGGCGCTGACAAGGACAAGGGCAAGGGCAAGGACAAGGGCAAGGGCAAGGACAAGGACAAGAAGCCGCGCTGCAGCGAAACGCTGTGGCAATGCCGGCAAGGCGGAAGCGGCGTTTGCGACACCGAGGTGGTGGGACACGCCTCGTGCAGAGACGGTGACGAGTGTCCGGGTCAGAGCCGCCAGCGCCACATCACCGCAGCAACCCCGAGCCGGGACGCGGCAGAGTGCCTCGGCAGCAACAGCTCCAGTGACGTCAGCACTCGCCACCACCGCCGCGACACCACGCCGGACACCGCCGCCGAGGTTCCGGCTGAAAACGGCCTGCCGGACCAGGGCCGTGTCCACGGCGGAAGAAGCGGCCTGCCTCCAGGCGGCGACCCGTTGTTCCTTCAGTCCCTCCCGAGGCTGCCCAGGCCCTTCTTCCCGCCTCCCTCCCAGCGAGGCCTGGACCTCAGCCTGCCCCACCCTTTGCAGGCTGCCAGTGCCGCTGCCCCACCGTTCTTCTACCCCGTCCACCCGGCGCTGCACGCCAGCGAGCTCAAGATGAACCGCCACCTGCAAGGCCTGGGCATGTCCCTGCCCCCTCTGGTCAGCCGTCACCGCCTCGGGCAGCAAGCCTTCCTCATGTCCAGGCGTCACCTCTTCGGGCAGGTGGCGACAGCAGCGGCGGCTTCGGCGGCGGCGATGATGGAGGAGGAGGAGGAAGAGGAGGAGGAGGAGGAGGAGGTGGGAGAGGAGGAGGAGGTGGTTGAGGACGAAGAGGAGGAGATGGTAGGAGAGGATGGGGAGGCTGGGGGCGGAGGAGGTCACCGTCGCGGATTCCACGTGGAGG
>JABMCL010002975.1:127500-145000 GCA_018857735.1 Alviniconcha marisindica
TCTCTCTCTCTCTCTCTCTCTCTCTCTCTCTCTCTCTCTCTCTCTCTCTCTCTCTCTCTCTCTTCTTCTTCTTCTTCGTCTTCTTCTTCTTTTACTTCTTCTTCTTCGTCTTCTTCTTCTTCCTTTTTTATTTAACATCTTTTCATATAAGTGATATGGATAAGACTGATCTTACGATTATTAAAATAACAAGGTGAGACCGCAAGTTACATCAAAACAACAGATTTAATAAAAGACAAAAATAACACCCATCCCCCCCCCCCCCCCCCCCACCCCCCCCCCCCCCCCCCCACACACACACACGGGGAGGGGGGCAGGGGGGAGGAGTGAGGGCGGGGAGGGGGGAGTTATCGACATTAATGATTGGTACAAGCAAAAACAAAATGCATACATCAGATATGTATACACATACACAGTTAAGCACACACCCACACCCACACCCACACACACACACACACACACACACAAACACACACACACACACACACACACACACACACACACACACACACACACACAGTAGCACACACACACACACACACACACATACACACACACACACACACACACACACACACACACACACACACACACACACACACACACACACACACACACACACAAAACACACAAAATGCATACATCAGATATACACATATAAAAAAAAAACCACCTCGCACCTCTGCATTGTCTCCTTTGTTACGTTCGTTCAACTCGTTTAACGCCGAGTTGGAGTTCTTTCCGGCGAGGTACTGGCGGGAACCCAGAGTCCAGCAGGTTGGGTGGGTGGGTGGGGGGGTGGGGGGGGGGGGGGGGGGGGGGAGAGAGACGGAAACTATGGAACTATAGCCGACCCAACGCCACACTGTCATCACCAGAATGATTCCGCATTACGATGGGCAGCGATGAGAGCCATGTTAATGTTTCGTTGACTGTCAGGGACAGAATCACAAAAACGGTGTCCACAAACCCACACGTTTTGAAGAAAAGGGACAGTACAGCCGAAGCGGGGAATTGAACCGCCGTCGTCCGCGTTACAGCCTAACGCCGTACCGCTGGGCCAAAACTGCTCAGTCTCTCTCACCCTTGCCACAATGCACTCACTATTCACACGTTCCTGACCCATGAAAATTGAATCAAGAGCTTCACTGAACGATGGGCTCAACGAGTCTTCCGGTTTTTTGAGCGATGCATCCGAGAAATCAAATAGTTAAGCGAGAAAGCGTCAAACAATTCAGCGCAACACCGCTATACTCAATCAGCCAAGAACTCTGAAACTAGGATTTCTGCTAGCATTCTAGAACAAAATCCAAACACAAGAATGCTTATTTAATATGACATAACACAACCTGCGAATTTTCGGGGTAAGTCCCTTTGCCAGGCGATAGAACAACACTCGAACAATAGAACAACAGTTAAACGGTGAAAAAGAAGAATGCAGGCTACTTATCTGCTTGTGGCTGTGGTGTTTTTGTGTCCAGTGTATAAAAGAATGTTAGCTTACATTTCATTTTTCACCGTTTAACTGATGTTTAAATGTTGTTGTGTCGCTTGACAAAGGAGCTTATCATCCCAAAAATTCGCATGTTGTGTTATGTCGTATTTAATAAGCGTTCTTTTTAACCTTTCCTGTGTTTGGATTTTCAATCAGCCATGGCCTTGTTCTTCTTCCTTTTTATTTAAAGTCTTTTCAAATGAGTGATATTCGACTGATCTTACAATTATCAGGATAACAACATAATTATGTCAACAGCTTACACCAAAATAATAACAGACCTCAAGAAATAATATAAAAAGAAAAAGAAAAAGAAACAACAAAAACATAATTTGCAGTCACACACACACACACACACACACACACACACACACACACACACACACACACACACACACACACACACACACACACACACATTATAACAAAAACAGCTTAACCAAAGGCAAATAAGTAACCTAAATCTCATTTTTCACCGTTTTTTTAAACTGTTACTTAAGTGTTGTTTTGTAGCTTGAAAAGGGGGGCTTACCCAGAAAATTCGCATGTTTATTTTTATCATATCACATAAGCGTTCTTTTTAACCTTTTGCGTGTTTGAATTAAATCAGCCAAAGCCAAAGTTAACATGGTAGCTCCCACACATCGACACAGCTAGAGCCCGTTTGTTGTTGTTGTTGTTGTTGTTGTTGTTCAAGCTACAAAACAACACTGACTTAACACTTAAACGGTGAAAAATGGAATGTACGTTACCTTCCTGCTTGTGGCTGTGGTGTTTTAGTGTCCAGCGTATGAAAGAATGTTAGCCTACATTTCAAATTCGTCTGTTTTGTTTTGAAATAATAAACAAGAGTTCTTTGTTAACCTTTCTCTGCGTCATTTTTCATCGTTTTTAACCGTTTAACTGTTGTTTAAGTGTCGTTTTGTAGCTTGACAAAGGGGATTACCCCGAAATTGTGTGTCTGCATCATAATAAATAAGCGTTCTTTTGAACTTTTTATGTGTTTGGATCTTACACTACGTTTCTGGATTCAATCAGCCAAGGCCAAAGTTAGCACGGCAACGACCGCGCATCGACACAGCTAGGGCACGTGGAACAAAGTTGTAAGTACGTAAACATGGTGCTTAACGTCCACAGAAACCATAAGGCTTATTAGGGACGGGGAGAATGGGGGAAGGGGGTATGGAGGTGGGGGAAGAGGGAGAGTATATACCTATCGCTACACTGTCACCACCAGAACACCTGCATTAAGATGGGCAGCGGTGAGCGCCATTTTAATGTTTCGTTAATTGTAAGGGACAAAGTCACAAGACAGTGTCCACAAACCACAACGTTTTGAAGAGAAAGGAGAGCCGAAGCGGTATCGAACCGAGGTCCTTCCGCTTACCAGCCTAACGCCTTACCGCTAGGCCAAACCGGCTCTCTAACAAAGTTGTGAATAACGGGTGGAGCACGTACGTGTCCAGTCAGACAGCTGATGACGATTGGCGATGCTGGCGGGTCAGGCGCACTGAGAGGCCATTAGGGGTGGACAGGAGGGCGTAGGGGAAGAGGGGCTAAGTGAGAACAGAAGCCCGAGGCGGAGAACACAGAAAAGACTGTGAGAACGGACTGAAGTGCAGAGGCAAAGAGGAAATGGTTTTCGTTTAGAGCAAGAACCGCCGTAGCTGACGTACTTCCGTCACCCGCGGCCACCCCGCGACTTTTGTTGTGTGTGTGTGTGTGTGTGTGTGTGTGTGTGTGTGTGTATGTGTGTGTGTGTGTGTGTGTGTGTGTGTGTGTGTGTGTGTGTGTGTGTGTGTGTTGTGTATGTGGTGTGTGGTGTGTGTGTGTGTGTGTGTGTGTGTGTGTAGTGTATGTGTGGTGTGTATGTGTGTGTGTGTGTGTGTGTGTGTGTGTGTATGTGTTGTGTGTGTGAGTGTGTGTGTGTGTGTGTGTGTTGTGTGTGTGTGTGTGTGTGTGTGTGTGTGTTGTGTATGTGTGTGTGATGTGTGTGTGTGTTGTGTGTGTGTGTGTGTGTGTAGTGTGTGTGAGTGTGTGTGTGTGTGTGTGTGTGTGTGTGTGTGTGTGTGTGTGTGTGTGTGTGAGTGTGTGTGTGTGTGTGTGTGCTGTGTGTGTGCGTGTGTGCTCGTGTAGTGTGTGTTGTGTGTTTGTATGTGTTGTGTGTGTGTTGTGTGTGAGTGTGTGTGTGTGTGTGTGTGTGTTGTGTGTGATGTGTTGTGTTGTGTGTGTGTGTGTGTGTGCTGTGTGTGGTAGTGTGTGTGTGTGTGTGCTGTGTGTGCGTGTGTGCTGCGTGTGTGTGTGTTTGTGTGTTGTTGTGAGGTGTGAGTGTGTGTGTTGTGTTTGTTGTGTGTGTGTTGTGTGGTGTAATTGGGTCATTACTGGTTAGTTACCTAGTGAGTTCTTGACGTCGGTACATTCAACCAAAGTATTTCAATTTTTCCGAACGATTTCCGCTTAACACTGCTTTATCGTCAGAAAATAAAAGAACTCTTCCAAATCTAGCTCTGTGTGCCGTTACAAATCCTTCAACAGACGTAAAGTAATCATATCCTGATCTGTTACATATGCCAAGATGTTTACGATGGACCTATCGTTATGTAGCTGTCTAGTATTTCATGTTTTGTTGTTATTGTTGTTGCTGTTTGGCTCAGCCGTTGATACATAAATATCTTTGGCGGGAGCTGCCAGAAGTATCATTTTTTGTCGCGACGAGAGAGTAGAGAAAGTATAACAAAGTCCAAGCATATTTTGTATTGCAATTTTCGCCCTTGTTTTGGTGGGGGGGGGGGGGGGGCTTTTCAACATGAAATTAACGTCGTCGCTATTTGCACTGATAGCTAGACAGTGAATCTGCACACCGACCAAGAAAGAAAGAAAAGAAAGAAGAAGAAAAAAAAAGGGGGGGGGGGGGAGAGAGAAGCAGAAAGGAAAACAAAACAAAAAGGAAAACAAAAAAAAGCAGAAAGAACGAAAGCATTCACCTACATGCCGACACACGAACAATGAAATCAACCCAAAGAATAAAAAAAAAAACCTTCCTAGCTTCTGATCGCTTCTCGTCGACGTTTCCCGAGTGCAGCCGGCATGACTGCTGGCTGTCACTAAGAACGGACAGGAACGCGGCGAAGACGATCGGGTTGTATCGTGTTTGCGGCAACAAGTCTCTGAGGCCGGTCGCAGGCTGGTGCCTGCCTGCACGGACTGACAGGCTGCGCGTACTAAAGCAGGCTGTCCCTGCCGACACACACAGCCTCTTGCTGCAGCAGCGAGGTCTGGGGATGATCGACCAGAGCTGACACCGCGCTCGGCCTGTTGCCCACCTTTCTTCTCCCCACGAGGATGTGTTGCACGTGCAGGCGAGAGCGGCGAGAGCGCATCTCTCGGGGCCTATTGCACTCACAGCACTGAGGGCGGCGAGACAAGAGGTTGGGGTCACGGCAGGCAGTCGACGGTGTGTAGGCTAAGCTGCAAGCTGCACAACTTTCTCCCTTTTCCTTTCGCAAGTCCTTTTCGGTCGGGTTTTGAGAACAAATGGAGAGAGAGAGAAAGTCACCAGGCGGGGCGGGCGTGTCTCTCCGAGGCATCCGAGTGTTGCTTTTTCCACGGCGGAGGAAAAGAAAACGTGCGGAGTTGGAGCTCAGCCGTTGATATATAAATATCTTTGGCGGGAGCTGCCACAAGTATCATTTTTGTCGCGACGAACACAAACGTATGCTTGTCGTGACAAAACATTTGTCATCACAAAACTGTTTGTCGCGACAAATATTTCTAAATATTTTGTCGCGACAAAAGACCTGTTTTGTCGCGACAAACGCGTGTTTGTCGCGACAAACTTTTGTCGCGACACTTAAAAATACTTGTGGCATCTCCTGCTAATGATGCATATAGAGGTTCGCAAAGTTCGTCCATTTTACTCCGCGGTGTGCTGGTGACGCGGATGCAGAAATTAAAGTCCCTCTTTGCTGGAAATCAGACCTGCCAGAGGTTCCCTGCAGTAGGATCAAATAATATCTTGTGCCTGCCGTAGAATAAAATATATCTTGTGCCTGCAGTAGAATTAAATATATCTTGTGCCTGCAGTATAATAAAATAATATCTTGTGCTTGCAGTAGAATAAAATAATATTTTGTGCCTGCAGTAGAATAAAATATATCTTGTGTCTGCAGTAGAATAAAATAATATCTTGTGCCTGCAGTATAATAAAATATATCTTGTGGCTGCAGTAGAATAAAATTATATTTTGTGTCTGCAGTAGAATAAAATTATATTTTGTGTCTGCAGTAGAATAAAATATATCTTGTGTCTGCAGTAGAATAAAATATATCTTGTGTCTGCAGTAGAAGGAAATAATAGCTTTATATGCTTCACCGTCGCTGCCGAAAACTGTTAACATTTGTAATTAATTTTTTGTTTTAACAAACATAAATCACAATCAAATGATATACCATACCTTTAATAAAATAAAATAAAATAAAATTTAATTGACCTCAACTTGTCTTAAACTTATACAAACAGCTGCTGCATTCTTAATTTACACAGCCAATATCGCATTTTCATCAGATACATAAACATATATATATATATATATACAGAGAGAAACAGAAACAGAGAGAGAGACAGACAGAGACAGACACAGACACAGACAGACAGAGAGATCATCAGTTTTGGAGGTTGCGTGTACTTTCAATAATCTCTACTAAAACTCACGTGTACTAAGCAGTTAATAATAATAAGAAGAAGAACCGGTCAATTCTGTATCGCGGTATCTCACCAACAAGGGTGAGCAGGCCGCGCTTTACAGGATCAACAAAAATGTATACATATAATCTCTAAAATAATACATAAACAGAATATTGTATTCCTCGCACCTCCCCCCCCCCCCCCCCCCCCCCCCCCCACCATCACATCCGCACCCAAACCCACCCCCACCCACACCGGCACACCCACATACGCACGCGCGCACACACACACACACAGACAGACACACGCACGTACGCATGCACGCACACGCACGCACGCACGCACGCACACACACGTTCGAGTAGGACATGGAGGGGGAAGGCCGGGGGGGGAGGGGGGGGAGGGGGAGGTGGGGATGGTGGGGGTTAAGACTAGACTGAAGGCAGGGCTAGAAGAGCTGTGACAGAGAACGAAAGAGAGTTCGATATTAAATTTTGTGTCTCTCTCTGTATGTAGCATTGCCTTGCCTTCGGTCGTTTAAAATCTTCATATTAAAAAAAGGTTTCCCCTTTGGGTGATTGGGTGTAATGTCATCAGCGTTGCTAAGTGTCCCTTTGGTTGCCTAGTCTCTAGAGAATGGCAACAATGACTACTTGTTCCCTGGACTAGGCCTTGCGCGGGATTTTAAGTGGCCCACCCGACTCGTTATCAACCTAGCAACCACAGAATTACGGGTATCAAGTGGTCCGTAAAATAGCGTCTGAAAAAAAAATGAGTAGCCTATGTGCACCCCTAAAATTGTGAGGACTAGGGGAGGTAAGTAGCTTTTGAGAGGGACAATTCTCGGTTGGAAGCTGATGGTGTGATATTGGTCAGTTGACTTTATCACCGGCCGTTGACCCTATACGTTGTGCTCTCCTCTCTCTCTCTCTCTCTCTCTCTCTCTCTCTCTCTCTCTCTCTCTCTCTCTCTGTCTGTCTGTCTGTCTGTCTGTCTGTCTGTCTCTCTCTCTCTCTCTCTCTCTCTCTCTCTCTCTCTCTCTCTCTCTCTCTCTCTCTCTCTCTCTCTCTCTCTCTCTCTCTCGTATTACAGGATCCAAAAATGTGCACATGCAAAAAATAAACCTAAAAGGTCTAATTAGTACCGGACAACTCAAAAAGAGAGAAAACTCCCTTATTCAGGCGAAGAACACACAGTTCATGTTCATCACTATTTGCATTTATTTATTTTTTAATTAAAAAGTTGTGTGTAAACAAAGAAGGGTAAGTTGTTTACGTGTTTTTATTCCATTCTGGATCAGGTGTCAGCAGAACCACAGGATTAAAATAATAATAATTATGGGCTCAAAATGCACGTTAAAGTTAAAGGCTTAGCTTGCAAAAGGACACAAAACAATTACGAACAACTGGTGTTTCTGAATGAACATTTGCGAGCTCTGGGGACCTTAGGGGACAAAAGAAACCTTAATTTCTGCGTCCACAGTATTCCACTGCAGGAGGAGAGAGAAAGAGAGACAGACAGACAGACAGAGACACACAGAGAGACAGAGACAGAGAAAGACAGACAGACAGAGACACACAGAGAGACAGAGACAGACAGACAGACAGACAGAGACACACACAGAGACAGAGACAGACAGACAGACAGAGACATAGAGACAGACAGACAGACAGACAGAGACAGAGAGAGAGAGACAGACAGACAGACAGACAGACAGACAGAGACAGACAGAGAGAAAATACTTGCCGATCTGGGATTCGAACCCGTCACCTCTCATTCCTGAGCCAAGTGTCTTAACCGCGTAGCCACGCCGTCCCCTCGTGGGCGATGGGCGGTGGAACCCCGCAGGCAGCGGTGTTTCTTGTCCCCACGTCCCCAACAACGACCTATCTGACGAGACGGCAATGTCAAACCTTCGCGGCTTGCGCGCATGACAGGCGGATCGCGATCTTAGCCACTTCAACACATCACTCGCCAGCGAAAGCATTGTTTTGGCCGCTCATCTGGGATGCTTCATACGCCTGTCGAAACTCGCATCTAGCACCACACCATTATAATGACGTGATGCCTCTAGCTCGGCTCGCTTAGCTCGCTCAGCTCATCTTGTGAGCGTTTACAGCAACAATGCTCGCACTGCTGCCTCCCCCCCCACCGCCCCCCTCCCTCCCACCATCACCATCCACCCCACCCCAACCCCGCCCCCACCCCCGAGCCTTCTTCTCCTTCCGAGTTCCGAAGTGGCTATGGATGCTTTTCTGGGCGCATTAACAACATTTTATAGACACCGTCGATGCGCCCTCTCGTGTCTCAAGTGGACCTCCTGGTTGCACGTGCTACAGGCGATGCAGCTCGTGGCACTTGTCAGCAGAAAGCAGAGAAGAGAGCGAGAGCGAACGATGTGTTGGGAGGAAGGCTGGGGCCGATTCCGCCGCAGTCCGAGTGGGTTGGGTCCGGCACTTGAAGTGGTGAAGAGAGATGCCACCACGCATACTCGTAGCGTGGGTCAGGATTCCCGGAGCAGGTGGGACCCATCGGTCCTTGTTTCCTGCGATTCGTCAGTTCCTGGAGGACCAGTGGCGCAGAGCAAGAGCCAAACACATACGAGGTTAAAAGGAACGCTGTTTATTATGACGAAAATACAACACTCGCGCATTTTCGGGGTGGGCCTCTTTTTCAAGCTACAAAACAACACCTAAACAACAGTTAAATGGTGGAAAATGAGATGTAGGAAACATATCTGCTTTTGGATGACCCGCTTTGTTATGGTCAACCAAGCACGCAATGCCAACATTCTTCCAAGCACTGAACAACAACTCAGCCAAACAGAAGATAAGTCATCTCTCCGCAGAGAGATCTCGGTTCGAATCCACTTCGGCTTTCCTTTCTCTTCAAAAGTTGTGGTCTGTGGCCACTGTCTTGTTTGTGACTTTGTCCCTCACAATTAATGAAAGATTAAAATGGCTCTTGTCGCTGCCCATCTTAATGCAGGAGTCATTCTGGTGGTGACAGTGTAGCGACAAGTATATAATCACCCCCCCCCCCCCCCCCCCCCCCCCCAACTACCCGTCCCTAAAAGCCTTGTGGTTTCTGTGGACGCGAAGCACCATGTTTACTTCCTTACTTCCTTACTTACATTACAGTACACGCGGACAGCAGGGTCAGAGATCCGCAGTCCAGCAGTGCATGTTTTCCTTTGAATGGAATAAGAAGCACTTGACCTGACTTGGCAGTACATCCTTAATGAGTATCCTTTCCCGTTTCAGGACACGCAGACAACAGCATCGTAAAAGATCCCGGTCATTCTGCCAAAAGTGCAGGTGGCAGGTTACATCTAAACACGCATACACCTTATGTATGTGTCTTTGCATGAAGTTACATGGTGCATGGTTGTATGGTGTACACAGAGCTTGCGCCGAGACGGCAGCAGTCTCACGTGGCACCGCTGTAAGTACACCACTTCGGTGGGTATTCAAAAACGCGCTATAAAAAGCTAGTCATTCATGTAGAATCACATGCGAGCGCAGTGAGTCTGCTCGAGAGCGGAAAATAGCGCTATATAAGCAATCATTAATCAAAATAATCAATGTTTTCCTTTGAATGGGAATAAGAAGTACTAGACTTGACAGTAAATCCTTAATGAGTATCCTTTCCCGATGCAGGACACGCGGACGATGGCGCCAGAGACCCTCAGTCCAGCGGTGCATGTTTTCCTTTGAATGGAATAAGAAGTACTTGACTTGACAGTAAATACTTAATGAGTATTCTTTCCCGTTTCAGAACACGCAGACACCAACACCAGCGACCCACAGTCCATGTTTTCCTTTGAATGGAATAAGAAGTACTTGACCTGACTTGACAGTACATCCTTAATGAGTTTCCTTTCCCGTTGCAGCACACGCAGACGACGGCGCCAGGGACCCTCAGTCCAGCAGCCCCGGCAGCGTCTCTTCAGGCTCGTCCGCCAACCAGGAGAAGCCGCGTCGCAAGCGATCGCGAGCCTCGTTCTCGCACGGGCAGGTCTACGAGCTGGAGCGACGCTTCCGCCACCAGCGCTACCTGTCGGGCCCGGAGCGCGCCGACCTGGCCAGGGCCCTGAAGCTGACCGAGACCCAGGTGAAGATCTGGTTCCAGAACCGCCGCTACAAGACCAAGCGGAGGCAGCTGCAGCAGGAGCAGATGCTTGCCGCCTCCGCCAAGAAAGCCGCCGTCACCCTCCTCGTGAAGGACGGGAAGCGGATGTACCCTCACAGCAGTCTGCTCGCGCATGCGCACGCGCACGGCCAAGGCTTCCTTCCGGGCGGCGGCGGCGGCGTCGTCAGCGGGGCGGGCCCGGCGCCCGGGTCCATGACGCCCGGGGCGGGGGCGGGGGCGGGGGTAGGGGGGAACGGTCCGGACAGCTTCTCGCGCCCCTTGTTCTTCCCCTCGTTACCGCTCGGGGGACTTGGTTACTACTACTTCATGCGTTAGTTACTTTGACAACAACAACAAAAACTCCCCGCCCCCCCCCCACCCCCCACCCCCACCCCCTCGATCGTGGTGGTGGGCTAATTGTGGCAGAGACCTGTCAGTTGTTCTGGTGTAAAAAGCCTGTGTCATGAACGACGGCGATCGAGAGCCTTTAACTGTTGGTCGTTTCAGTGACCGTGGTCGGGGTGAGACGTGAAGCGAACTGTGTGCTGTTAGTCCACACACCCTCTCGCTCCCTTCACGTATCACCTCTTTTCCCCCCCCCCCCCCCCCCCCCCCCTCCCCAACCTCCCCTGCAACCCCCTCGCCCCCCCCTCCTCCCTCTCTCTTCATCCCCTTTCTTTTTTTTTGTTTTCGTGCCTCGTCGCCTTGCCCCCTCCACCCCCACTCGCTCACCCCCCACCCCCCCCCCACCCTACCACAACACCTTAACTCTGTCCAGGTGTCCTGTTTCCTCTCAGGTTACTTTGTCTGCTGGGCGGCAGGAAGGAAAACTGATCGATCGACTGATCGGGGAATCCTGAGTTTCGCCATGGTGATTTTTTTTGATGGTGATAGTGCATTCTGGCAACGTAACTGACAGGCTTTTTACGGTGAATGTGACGAAGTAGAGAAAGGAGAATCCACTCGTCGGCTGCCAAGCAAAAACTGACCCTCCATCGCTCACCTCCTCCCCCCCCCCCACCCCTCCCCCCCCCCTCCCTGCCAAACCCCTCTCAACCCCACACACACACACACCGACACACACACACACACCGCACGCACACGCCCATACACACACACACACACACACACACACACACACACACACACACACACACACACACGCACCACACGCACGCACGCACAGCACACGCACGGGCACGCACGAACACAACACACACACACACACACACACACACACACACACACACACACACACACACACACGCACGCACGCACGCACGCACGCACGCACGCACACACACACACAACCACACTTGTCCTAAAACTCCTCATCTCTCCATTATTTAGTCTTGTTTCGTTATATACCCATCCCAGCCAGTCTAGACTGTTATATATATTAATTATTTTGTTATGAATGAGTTGTCAGCGCTGCTCCCTATTTTGTCAAACTGTCGAATGTCTATTGGTGAACAAAAAAAGGTGATAGAGTATTGATTTTGGTGGTAGGGGTACGAGCTGGTGAATCAGATGGTAAATTAAATGGAATAATTGCTGGTATGAATACGAGTGAGTGAACCAATGCCCGTGGAATAATTGCTGGGATGCATACGAGGCGGTGAATGTGACTGGTAGCCAAATATTGGATGGGACGGATGGAAGGGGGGTGGGGCGGGTGGTAGTGGTGGTGGTGGAGGAGGTTGAAGCTCAAAGAGCCGTTAAGCCAGAAACCTGGGAGGCGGGGATAGCTCAGTGGTAAAGCCGCGGTAGACTCATGATCGAAAGGTCGCGGGTTCGAACCCTGACTGGAGCGACGGGAGAAGTTTCTTCTCCAGAGTCAAATTTCTGTGCTGATTGTTATTTCGGTATCCTATCCACTCCCGTTACCGCAGTAGCACGTAAAATATCCCGGTCATTCTGCCAAAAATGCAGGTGGCAAGTTACAGCTTGTCAGCGTATGTGGCTTCGAATAAAGTGATACTGTAAACTCAGTGATGTGAAGAAGAAAAAAAAAGGGGGAAAAAAGGCTTAAAGGTTTTAAATTTCACACTTTTATTGGTCGTTTTCACGTGACATCATGGCATTGAAAGGGTTAATACGACAATACAAAACATAGGCGAATACTCGGGGTAAGCCACTTTTTCAAGCGACACAACAAAACAACAACAGTTAAATGATGAAAATTTAATATGTACTTATCCGGTTTCAGTTGCGGTGTGATCAATGCTTCGAGCGTAAAAAATGAAAATGTACTTATCCGGTTTCACTTATGGTGTGTTCAATGCCTCGAGTGTCGCGCCAACACTCTTGCAAACACCACAACTGAAACCGGATAAGTACATGTTAATTTTTACCATTTAACTGTTTAAAAGTCGCGTATGTTCAGTACTGTCGTATTAAATTAGCGTTCCTTTTAACCTACTGTGAGTCTGGATCTTGTTTTGAAACACTAGGAGTCATCCTTATTTTAGATTTCGTTTTCTTCTTCTGTACAACCTCTTGTTTACCCCCATTGTACGGTGTGCACGTGCCAGTTCATCACTTCTCGTTGCGGCTGGAAACCAAGTTAAAATGTGCAGATGCATTTTAACGTGAACCTAGCTGTCGATAAATATATTATTTCGGTTACCTGCGCGCGGGGGGGGGGGGGGGGGCCCCCCCCCCCCCCCCCCCCCCCCCCCCCCCCCCCCCCCCCCCCCCCCCCCCCCCCCCCCCCCCCCCCCCCCCCCCCCCCCCCCCCCCCCCCCCCCCCCCCCCCCCCCCCCCCCCCCCCCCCCCCCCCCCCCCCCCCCCCCCCCCCCCCCCCTCTCACCCAACCCCACACCCTTCCCCAACAACCACACACACACCACACACAACACAACACACACGCGAAAAACAAACACACCCGCACCGCCACACACACAACCCCACACACACACACAACACACACACAACACACACACACACACACACACACACACACACACACACACACACACACCACACGCACCACAACACACACCACACACACACACACACACACACACACACCGCACCGCACACCTCTCTCTCTCTCTCTCTCTCTCTCTCTCTCTCTCTCTCTCTCTCTCTCTCTCTCTCTCTCTCTCTCTCTCTCTCTCTCTCTCTCTCTCTCTCTCACCCACCACCCACACTCTCTCTCTCTCAACCACCACACACACACCGCACACACCACCACACACCACACCCACACGCACCACACACAGCACACACGCACACCACACACGCACACCACCCCACCACCACACACCACTCCCTCCCCCCCCCCCCCCACCCCCCCCACCTCGCACACACCCCCGCACACACCGCACACACCACCACACACCACACACACACACACACACACACACACAAGGAAGAGAAAGAAGGAAAAAATTTTTAAACAAGGTGATATGAAGAAATTAAGATGAAGAAAGAAAAAAAAAGAAAAAAAATGGGGGAAGGGGGGCAGGATCAAGAATGTTATCAATTACTGATACACATACTGAACTGAAACGTACATCCAGTTATTATTAACTAACAGTGTTGTCGCTTCAGGTTACATAGATATTATTGATCATATTTACCTCCATGCCGGTGTTGCTGGATTTCTGTTGGGCTGACGTTAGGAACTGAAAGAAACGCTCTCTGGATTTCCTTCATATCAAGCATAAATATTTTTTTCTTTTCCAAAACAGTAGCCCCGCCATATTCCCCCCCCCCATCCCCCCCTTTCCCTTTATGTGCTGTGTTTTTTCCTCCGCCGTAAACCCCTGTTCATCGTCTGTTTAAGTAAGGGTTGTAAATTGTGTATAGTGTACTTGTGTGTGCCGGTGCCCGTGTGTGTGTGTGTGTGTGTGTGTGTGTACGTGCGTGCGTGCGTTAGTGTGTGCGTTTGTGCGTGCGCGCGCGTAATTGGGCGTACGCGTGCGCGTAGAATGGTCCGGCCGGGTATATTTTGCGCCGTACAATTACTGCAGTCATTATTAACTAGCTCCCCCCCAACCCCCCAACCCCACCCCCTGCCCCCGCCCACCCTCTTTTAATTTTTTTTTAAATAGATTTTTTGTTTTGTTTTTTGTTTTTTAATAAAATATTTTAGTGTATGTCTATAGATTGTGGTTAGCCCGCTTCCACCAACATCTACATTTTTACAAGCTCGTTACCTGCGTCATGTAGTGTGGAATGGATTCCTATTTTGCCTGTTTCCACCAAACAGCATGTTCCCATGAATATTTTCACATTTCATGCATCACTGTCAATAAATCTGTATTTTGCCCACTTCCGCCAACACTAGTATTTTCACGTGTTGGTCGAGGCTCCATGGAAGGTGTTTCTTATTTCCGACGCTAACAGTTTCTTATTGCATACCTAAATATTAACGCTGACTTTTTTCTCCGTCTCCCCCTCCCCCTTCTTTTTTTCTGTTGGTATTGTTCTCGTTGTTGCTGTTCTTCTGTTTGTTTTTCATTTTCATCTATACGAAGGTTATCATTTTCCTTTTTTCTTTTCTTTTTTCTTTTCTTTTTCTATCTGATAGTTGACTGACAGCGTTCTGAAGCGATATCAAATCACAAAAGGCTAAAAAGATCGCCCATTACAATCAGAACCCCTTTTTTTTCTTTCTTTTCTTCTTCTTCTTTTTTTTACAGTAAAATGAAGAACTGCTTTGCAGAACAGGTCTGTTTAGGCTGAACTGTGTAATAAAAAAATGTCATATCACAAAAGGCTTGCCTTCAACGCCTTTTTTCTTTTTTTCTACTTCTTCTTTACAGTAAAATGAAGAACTGCTTTGCAGAACAGGTCTGTTTAGACTGAACTGTGTAATAAAAAAATGTTTTAAACGGTCTTTTCAACGTTTTGTACGTTTTCGTCTTGTTCGTGTATGAACTGAACCAACGCTAAGATTGTCTCGTCTGGTTGTGCGCCTATACCAACGCTGAGAGGTTCCTGTTCTGTGCCTATACCAACGTTCTCCTTCTCCTCCTTCAATAAATACACCAACGCTGATAGTTACGATCATACTCTGGTATTATGGATGCATCCTTATTACAACGCTGATACTTTATTCGTTCTACTCATAGAGATACATAACAGCGCTGATATTTTTATTTTTTTTAAAGGTTATTTTTTGTTTTTTTGTTTTGTTCGTTTTTGGTTTGGTTTTGCATTGTTTGTTTGTTTGTTTTGTTTCTTTGTTTGTTTCTTTGTTTTTGTTTTGTTTGTTTCGTTTTGTTTGTTTCGTTTAGTTTTCGGTCATTGTTCCCAGTACCAATGATGTCATTTTCTCATTGTGACTGTACATAATTGTACAACCTTCAAACCGTTGTCATCATCACCCGGCTTTATTCGTTGCATTTTGTGCGTCTTATGTCCCATACCCCACCCAACCCCCCACCCACCCACCCACCCACTACCACTGCCTCTGCTAGTGTCGGAAATTGTCCTGGACCAAACAGTCATGTTTTGCTTTTATGTTTGTTGTCGTTTGTTTTTGTTTGTGTATTTCTTTGTATGTTTATTGCTGTTTATTGCTGTTGTTGTTTCATTTGGAGGATGTTTGATTTTGTTGTTGTTGTTGTTGTTGTTGTTGTTGTTGTTGTTGTTGTTTTTCTTTCTTTTTTTCTAGCTTGTTTGTGACAACTGCAAAGTTTAGTATATTTATGATGCTAGCGTAAGTTTCGACTAACTTTTATCCATACATGAACAATCTGAACTAGAGACTGTGTGTATATTATATGACAGACACAACTTTAAGATGGTCAGCTTAAATATTAAATATTCATTATAGTTATTGCTGAGAATATTTTTGTTCTGAATCTAATTAGTTTTATTGCTGAATCTAACAGGTTGAAGTTTTTCGAAATAGCTCCATAGGTCTTGTTTGTTTGTTTGTTTGTTTGTTTGTTTGTTTGTTTGTTTGTTTGTTTGTCGTTTTTAATTAGGCTCGGGAAGTTCAGTAATTGCCAGCCTAGCGCTTGGATCCTCAGAGTAGGAGCGCTAAACATTCAGTTATTATTATTATTAACTGATTAGCGTGTTTCTAAGTACGTGTACGTTTGTATAAGTGTCTCATTTTCTGTCTCATTTTCGTGTGTACAAGCACATACCAAGAGCGTTGCGTGCTTTAAAAAAAACCCAGAAACAAACAAACAAAAAAAAAAAACAAAAATGTCCGCCTTTCGAGAAGAAAACGTCTTATGGCCGATACGTGGAATAATAATAATAAAATAAATTTTAAGAAGAAGAAATCCAGACTTCTTTCGTGCCGCGTTACTGACTCAAACAGCTTTATAGTGTCACTAGCTGCTAACTCTGAATAAATCTTTGACAGACCCGCAAAGATCGTGACAAATCCAACAACCTACTCTTCGTCAGGATGGAACCGATCTAGGGAAATGTACTCACCAAGAAGACGAAAAACAGGGAAACCATAACACACAAACGCTTTCGACGATTCGTCTTCCACTTTGTCGGGAGTCAAATCAAGAACACCGGAAACAGCATGGCGTTCGTGTAATTTTCCACCGTTCATCACATCGCGGCGATATCCTTGTTCTGAGTTTGAAAGGAAATTGTTTTGCTTAACGTCCACAGAAACGAGAATGTTTATTAGGGACGGGCACTACAAGGGAGGAAGGGAACGAAAGAGTGAATTTATCTACCCTGCTCAATAATAGATAGATAGATAGATAGATAGATAGATAGATAGATAGATAGATAGATAGATAGATAATTTGCACCCTCCCAGTCCCGCTCCCGCCCCCTCTCCCGCCAACAGTAGAGCCCAGAGTGGAGGAAGGATTCGACCGTTGAATAGCAATGTTTCGCAGTGGGCTGGTTCCAGAGACCTGGGAGTTCAAGATGGTATGTATACGCTCGGAAAAGCCCATATGCGCTCCACCCCGTCTCTCAGAAGTTTCCCCAGCGTCGCCTTTGAAACCGGCGGTTCCAGTGTTCGTCTGAGTGAAAATGGCCCTCTCTCGTCCTTTCAAGGAAGATCGTCTAGCGCTTCCTCTTTCCACGCCTCTCTCCTCCAGGCGATCGATGGTGTGATGTCCTTGGCTTTGTGCCCGCTGGTACTGTCTCAAGCTCCTGAACACTCCAAACCTTCCGAGAAGTAAGCCTCTTGTGAGAGTCCTTCCCGGCATAGATCTGGGAGTGTTTTGCAGAAGACGTTTTTTGCAGAAA
>JABMCL010002975.1:150000-152500 GCA_018857735.1 Alviniconcha marisindica
TTAGGTTTCTTTTATCAAGGAGAAAAGAAAAGAAAAAAAACAGAAAAAAAAGTTTAAGGCACACAGAGACTGATTGACTGAATAAGCGATCATTAATATTCAAGAATAAAGATTTGTGTCTCTTCTGCCATGAAACTATCCTTAAAACTAACCTCTTCAAACAGAATTTTGACCAGTAATAGCTTTTCTGCTGCACAAATCTCTCTCTCTCTCTCTCTCTCTCTCTCTCTCTCTCTCTCTCTCTCTCTCTCTCTCTCTCTCTCTCTTCTAGCCCTGCCTTCAAACTAATCTTTAAAATGTACCTTTCTCCCTCTCCCCCTTCCCATGTCCCTCTCGGTCATGTGTGTGTGCACGTGCGCGTGTATGTTTGCGGTGTGTGTGGCGTGTGTGTGTGTGGTGGTTGTGCGTCTGCGTGTGTGTGTGTGTGTGTGTGTGTGTGTGTGTGTGTGTGTGTGTGTGTGTGTGTGTGTGTGTGTGTTGTTGTGTGTAGTGTTTGTGTTGTTTTGTTTTCTTGTTTATATACCATTCATTTGTATAATTATGGGTATTTGCGCGTTCCATGATTTTCTTTTTTTAAGTTGTGAAGCGCTTTGAGTCTCCGAAAGCGCTCTATAAATTCCTATTATTCTATTATTATTATTATTATTATTATTATTATTATGACTGCTGTCCCCAAGTGATCAAGTTCCTGTACCAGGCCGGCTCACCGAGCCGCCGGGCCCACCAATGGGTCTTGGAAGCCCCGAACAATCCCGGCCTTGTCAGCTGAACTTGTGTGTGTGAAGTGGAACGCTTGTTTGCCTTCTCCAAGAACGGTTCCCTTTTGAATATTTTCGCCTGGGCTGTGAGTTTATTTATGACAGATGGTGCTGCTTTTCGCGTCGCATGTGCCTGCCTGT
Organism: Alviniconcha marisindica; assembly: GCA_018857735.1. Lineage (NCBI taxonomy): Eukaryota > Metazoa > Mollusca > Gastropoda > Provannidae > Alviniconcha > Alviniconcha marisindica. The sequence goes on from JABMCL010002975.1 coordinate 150,900, forward strand.
TTATCCACCGCTTAGACAAGTAAGACAGATAAACACCGTGCCTTGGACAAAGAAGTAGTTACGGCATAAAAAGAGACAATCGACAAGACTGAGCCATTCGAAGGTAGATGGGAAAGAGGGGTAGAAAGTAGAAAGAAGAGGCGGTGATGATGATGATCATGATGACGATGTTCATGATGATGACGACTATGATGGTGGTGGTGGCGGTGATCATTATGACGACGACGACGATGATGATGATGATGATGACGGTGGTGACGATGATGCTGATGATGATTATGACAATGATGACGTCCACAATGATGGTGGTGGTGGTGATCATGGTCATCGACGAAGATAATGATGGTGGCGGCGGCGGCGCGGCGATGATCATGATGATGGCGATGATGACGATGATGATAATGATTGCGGCGGCGGAGGCGACGACGACGACGACGACGACAATGATGATGGTGGTGGTGGTGGTGGTGGTGGCGGCGGCGGCGGCGGCGACGACGACGACGACGACGACGACGATGATGATGATGATGATGATGATGATGATGATGATGATGATGATGATGATGATGATGACGACGACGGCGACGACGACGACGGCGACGACGGATGATGATGATGATGATGATGATGATGATGATGATGATGATGATGATGATGATGATGACGGCGGCGGCGATGATGTTGATGATGACGACAATCATAATCTATGATGATGATTTTAAACTGATTTCATCCCTTCCTTTTCCGTATCGCCTCAGTCAGTCACAAGACACGGTCATCTCTTCGTTCCATTTGCCAGTAAGAGCAGATGCTGGGGAATATATAGCTTTTCAATGAAGATGGCAAATGCTAGAGCCAGAGGCTCGAACCTCAGTCACTGCAACACGGATCGGCCCTCGGGTCCAGCGCCTTAACAACTCGACCACCCCGCTAACCGCCGACATCTTCGTCTCGGCTGTCTCTGTCAGAGAATTTTCCGAACGTCATTTTTCAGATATTCTCTCTAGACCGAAATCATAGATTGTGCAATAACCTGGCGAGACGCAACGATAAAACCCCAGCAGTGTATATATACACGTGAGCTAGATCATTCTGCAGCAGCCTTCAAACGGAAAGCAACGCAAACCCAAACAAAGCAAACCCGTTTGGCAAATCCGTCGAATTATTGGCTTGAAACGGACCATGGACGATGGCAGTAACTGTTAGGCAGTTATCTGAGTGATGAAGGGTAGCTGGCATCGCAGAAGATGGGATGAGAGAAGGGAAGCGGGAGAGAGGGCGGGGGAGGTGGGGGGTGGGGGGGTGGGGGGGGGTAGAGGCTGGGTGCAATGGGGAATGATGAGAGAGCAGGGGGAGGGGCAAGTGAGAGAGAGTGAGAGGGGGGAGAGGGGAGAGAGAGAGGGAGGAGAGAAGAGGGGAGGGGGGAGAGAGAGACAGAGAGACAGAGACAGACAGAGGGAGAGACAGAGGGGGGGGAGGGGGGGGGGAGAGAAAAGAGAGGAGAGAGAGAGGAGAGAGAGAGAGAGAGAGAGAGAGAGAGAGAGAGAACACACACACACACACACACACACACACACACACACACACACACACACACACAC
>JABMCL010002975.1:160000-172500 GCA_018857735.1 Alviniconcha marisindica
TGTGTGTGTGTGTGTGTGTGTGTGTGTGTGTGTGTGTGTGTGTGTGTGTGTGTGTGTGTGTGTGTGTGTGTGTGTTTCTCTCTTTATGTCCGCATGTCTGTCTGTGAGTTTTGTAGCAGGCGGGTGTATACTTTTCACAATTTTAGTAATGTTGTCTTTTGGTTATGCTTATGTTTGTCAACAGCACTTCAAAACACTTCCCTTGTCGTAATACTTTGTGCCTTATGACTTATGGTCTTGTCTTGACCAGATCAAGAGTGACATGTCCCTTGCGAACTACGTGTAGTGCAGTGTCTCTGCTTGGACAGAGATACACAGCAAGTGTAGTGCAGTGTCTCTGCTTGGACCAGAGTACACAGCAAGTGTAGTCAGTGCTCTGCTTGGACCAGAGATACTACAGCAAGTGTAGTGCAGTGTCTCTGCTTGGACCAGAGATACACAGCAAGTGTATGCAGTGTCTCTGCTTGGACCAGAGATACACAGCAAGTGTATGCAGTGTCTCTGCTTGGACCAGAGATACCACAGCAAGTGTAGTGCAGTGTCTCTGCTTGGACCAGAGATACCACAGCAAGTGTAGTGCAGTGTCTCTGCTTGGACCGAGATACACAGCAAGTGTAGTGCAGTGTCTCTGCTTGGACCGAGATACCACAGCAAGTGTAGTGCAGTGTCTCTGCTTGGACCAGAGATACCACAGCAAGTGTAGTGCAGTGTCTCTGCTTGGACCAGAGATACTACAGCAAGTGTAGTGCAGTGTCTCTGCTTGGACCAGAGATACCACAGCAAGTGTAGTGCAGTGTCTCTGCTTGGACCAGAGATACACAGCAAGTGTAGTGCAGTGTCTCTGCTTGGACCAGAGATACCACAGCAAGTGTAGTGCAGTGTCTCTGCTTGGACCGGAGATACCACAGCAAGTGTAGTGCAGTGTCTCTGCTTGGACCGGAGATACCACAGCAAGTGTAGTGCAGTGTCTCTGCTTGGACCAGAGATACTAAGCAAGTGTAGTGCAGTGTCTCTTGAGACCGAGTACAGCAAGTGTAGTGCAGTGTCTCTGCTTGGACCAGAGATACACAGCAAGTGTAGTGCAGTGTCTCTGCTTGGACCAGAGATACCACAGCAAGTGTAGTGCAGTGTCTCTGCTTGGACCAGAGATACCACAGCAAGTGTAGTGCAGTGTCTCTGCTTGGACCAGAGATACCACAGCAAGTGTGAGGTGCAGTGTCTCTGCTTGGACCAGAGATACTACAGCAAGTGTAGTGCAGTGTCTCTGCTTGGACCAGAGATACCACAGCAAGTGTAGTGCAGTGTCTCTGCTTGGACCAGAGATACCACAGCAAGTGTAGTGCAGTGTCTCTGCTTGGACCAGAGATACCACAGCAAGTGTAGTGCAGTGTCTCTGCTTGGACCAGAGATACCACAGCAAGTGTAGTGCAGTGTCTCTGCTTGGAACAGAGATACCACACAAGTGTAGCGCAGTGTCTCTGCTTGGACCAGAGGATACCACAGCAAGTGTAGTGCAGTGTCTCTGCTTGGACCAGAGATACCACAGCAAGTGTAGTGCAGTGTCTCTGCTTGGACCAGAGATACCACAGCAAGTGTAGTGCAGTGTCTCTGCTTGGACCAGAGATACCACAGCAAGTGTAGTGCAGTGTCTCTGCTTGGACCAGAGATACCACAGCAAGTGTAGTGCAGTGTCTCTGCTTGGACCAGAGATACCACAGCAAGTGTAGTGCAGTGTCTCTGCTTGGACCAGAGATACCACAGCAAGTGTAGTGCAGTGTCTCTGCTTGGACCAGAGATACCACAGCAAGTGTAGTGCAGTGTCTCTGCTTGGACCAGAGATACTAAGCAAGTGTAGTGCAGTGTCTCTGCTTGGACCAGAGATACCACAGCAAGTGTAGTGCAGTGTCTCTGCTTGGACCGGAGATACCACAGCAAGTGTAGTGCAGTGTCTCTGCTTGGACCAGAGATACCACAGCAAGTGTAGTGCAGTGTCTCTGCTTGGACCGAGAGATACCACAGCAAGTGTAGTGCAGTGTCTCTGCTTGGACCGAGATACCACAGCAAGTGTAGGCAGTGTCTCTGCTTGGACCAGAGATACCACAGCAAGTGTAGTGCAGTGTCTCTGCTTGGACCAGAGATACTAACAGCAAGTGTAGTGCAGTGTCTCTGCTTGGACCAGAGATACCACAGCAAGTGAGGCAGGTCTCTGCTTGGACCAGAGATACCACGCAAGTGTAGTGCAGGTCTCTGCTTGGACCAGAGATACACAGCAAGTGTAGTGCAGTGTCTCTGTCTGGACCAGAATCACGAGAATTAAGGCAGTGTCTCTGCTTGGACCAGAGATACCACAGCAAGTGTAGTGCAGTGTCTCTGCTTGGACCAGAGATACCACAGCGAAGTGTAGTCGTGTCTCTGCTTGACCAGAGTACCACCACAGAAGTGTGTTACAGTGTCTTGCGGAGAGATCCACGAAAGGTTTTGCGTGTCTTGCGGCCCCGAGATACCCAAAAAGGTGTGTGCATGTTTGTTTGGACCAGAGATACCACAGCAAGTGTGTGCAGGTTCTGCTTGGCCCAGAGATACCAAGAAAGTGTAGTGAGTTCTCTGCTTGGACCAGAGATACCACAGCAAGTGTAGTGCAGTGTCTCTGCTTGGACCAGAGTCCCAAGCAAGTGTAGTGCAGTGTCTCTGCTTGGACCAAGATACCCAAAGTGTAGTGCAGTGTCTCTGCTTGGACCAGAGATACACAGCAAGTGTAGTGCAGTGTTTTGCTTGGACCAGAAACCCAGCAAGTGTGTGCAGTGTCTCTGCTTGGACCGAGATCCCACAGCAAGTGTATGCAGTGTCTCTGCTTGGACCAGGATACCACAGCAAGTGTAGTGCAGTGTCTCTGCTTGGACCAGGGGTACAAAGCAAGTGTAGTGCAGTGTCTCTGCTTGGACCAGAGATACCACAGCAAGTGTAGTGCAGTGTCTCTGCTTGGACCAGAGATCCCCAAAAGCAAGTGTAGTGCAGTGTCTCTGCTTGGACCAGGCCGGAATGAACAGTCTTGCACAGGACCCACGCGTGTAGGGCAGGTCCGGCTTGCCAGATAAGGAAGTATCCAGGCCCTGTGGACAAGTCTGGCGATGAATAACTTTACAGTGGCCGACAACCCTGATAGCTTAGTTACTATGGTGTTAGCAAAGATCCGACCGTACTTAGGGTCTTTTAGATCCTACTCTACTTAGAAGTTTGGTCTACACATTGCAACAGTTCGTGTTGACTGAACTCGAAACCTATATTATTATTGTAATACGGCTTAGCGTCAGTAAGCACGATGGAGGAGGTGGTCTTCATGTCTTTTTCGACGTTGTCCTGGTAAATAACTGGTAGGTAGTGTTGCTTAATATCCTCGGATGTCGGTTGACATATTAGGGACAAGCTGAGGCCAATGCCGAAGTATGGTTCAACATAGCTTTACGTCCACGGAAACCAGAAGGCTCGTTAGGACGGACAGCCCAGGACGGCCACCTCGACTCTCACACAGCTCCTGAACTATGATGCCCAGTAAATAACTGGACGTGTTGTTATAATTAGATTTCTCTTCAGCCAGACGGCTCAGCAGACGATAAGCTGCACAACAGTTCGAGTGTCATCCGGAGAGGCTGAGTTGTCAGGCAAATGAAGAATCTGACGCGAGACTCAAGACTACGTTTTTGTGGATCTTCAACACGCACTTGGCCCGTCAGCTACCGGCTAATCTGAGGAGCTGTCATGTAAGGGTTTGTGGAGTGCTTCAAGGAAGGCGTTATCATCTCGGCTGCTCCATCGCGAGAGTCCTTGAGTCGGTTTTGAGTCTCCACGATGAGCTGGACGAGTCGCTAGGGCCAGCAGGCATAGGGACAGGCCCCGTGCGTTCATTGTTGTTGAGGTGCATGGGGTGCCTTGAGGTACGCATAGCCACCTGCACGTCACGTCACGTCGTGCACTAGCGCCGACCATCGGCATTGGGGCAGCTGGGTACTTGTGTTCCTGTGGCATGCATGCAGTATAGGCTCTCTGTTTTCTTCCCCCCCCCCCTCTTCTCTCTCTCTCTCTCTCTCTCTCTCTCTCTCTCTCTCTCTCTCTCTCTCTCTCTCTCTCTCTCTCTCTCTCTCTCTCTCAGTATATGTGTAATATCAGTAGAATTAGTCGTTCAAGGGTGAGGGCTTGATGTAAAAAGACCCTGTGTATACTCCACTACCTTCGTAAAATAAAGTTTATTCATTCAATCCTTCAATCCTTCATTCATTCATTCATTCATTCATTCATTCATTCTCTCTCTCTCTCTCTCTCTCTCTCTCTCTCTCTCTCTCTCTCTCTCTCTCTCTCTCTCTCTCTCTCTCTCTCTCTCTCTCTCTCTCTCTCTCTCTCTCTCTCTCTTCCTTCTGTTTTATGTGTAGCCTATTGGCATGTAGATTAGCAGGGGCAGATTGTAAGAATAGGCAAACTGCCTAAAATCGTAATCCTTGCGTAATAAAGTTCTGAGTTCTGAATTCTTCTCTTCTCTCTCTCTCTCTCTCTCTCTCTCTCTCTCTCTCTCTCTCTCTCTCTCTCTCTCTCTCTCTCCTCTCTCTCTTGCGGGATGAGGGAGGTTCTTGGTGTTGTTTTTTCTCTGTCTGTTTCTTTTTCCTGTTTCTTTTGTCTTGTCTGTTTGTTTAGTGTTGTTTGTTAACTGTTTTGTATAGGTGGTATGTGCATGTTTATAATCATACCATTTGTAATGGGTCAAGTGACCTTCTACAATAAAACATTCTGAGTTCTCTCTCTCTCTCTCTCTCTCTCTCTCTCTCTCTCTCTCTCTCTCTCTCTCTCTCTCTCTCTCTCTCTCTTAGAAAAATGTACATGTATGATTAGATCTAGAACAGTCCCTCGTTTGGGCGGGAACCTGATGCAAAAACAAAACAAACGAAAAAAGCATACAAGCATATCTTTCATTTTCACTCTCAGACTCAGCAGCCTTCCACAACACTTCGACCAAGTACTAAAGCTCTGAGGTGTAGGGCATTAAACCCAGATCCATTTTGCATACATTTACGCACGTTCAGACTACTGGCAGCCAGCTGGGTTTGCACAATCCGTATCAATGACGTCACAGACTGGGTCAAAATGGCGGCTTTCGCGCCCGTGTTCGACGCGACCTTCAAACGCCGTCGATTCTGAACAAAGTAGACCACAAATTGACAATGACATAATAAATGTTCCGATCGTATTCTGTGTTCATATTCCCATCTATAGGACCGTCAGTGATGTGTCCTTGGTTCAGTTCCTCTCAAATCTCTGCCTGCGACTATGAGAAACGTATGTCACGCAGCTTTTGTCTTGAGTGTTGACTTAGAGGTTTAAGACAGTAATGAGTTTGGTTATTTTATTATTGTCAGTCTATTTGCCATCACTTCTTAAAGATAAATCTGTTGAAAACGAGCACAGTGTTTTGTCCGTTCCCCAAGAAGATCTGAGAAGAAATGAGAAAAAGAACCACGAAGAAGATCTGAGAAGAAGAAGAAAGAAAAAGTTTTAAAAAAACAAGAAGATCTGATAAGACGAAGTGAGAAAAAGAACCGAGAAGAAGAAGTGAGAAAAGGAACCGAGAAGAAGAAGTGAGAAAAAGAACGAAGAAGATCTGCGAAGAAGAAATGAGAAAAAGAACGAAGATCTGCGAAGAAGAAGAAAGAAAAAGTAAAAAAACAAAACAAGAAGATCTGAGAAGACGAAGTGAGAAAAAGAACCGAGAAGAAGAAGTGAGAAAAGGAACCGAGAAGAAGAAGTGAGAAAAAGAACGAAGAAGATCTGCGAAGAAGAAGTGAGAAAAAGAACGAAGATCTGCGAAGAAGAAGTGAGAAAAAGAACGAAGAAGATCTGCGAAGAAGAAGTGAGAAAAAGAACGAAGAAGATTTGTGAAGAAGAAGTGAGAAAAAGAACCGAGAAGAAGATCTGCGAAGAAGAAGTGAGAAAAAAGAACGAAGAAGATCTGCGAAGAAGAAGTGAGAAAAAGAACCAAGAAGATCTGTGAAGAAGAAGTGAGAAAAAGAACGAAGAAGAAGTGAGAAAAGGAAACAAGAAGAAGATCTGTGAAAAAGAAGTGAGAAAAAGAAAAAAGAAGATCTGCGAAGAAGAAGTGAGAAAAAGAACGAAGAAGATCTGCGAAGAAGTGAGAAAAAGAACCGAGAAGAAGATCTGCGAAGAAGAAGTGACAAAAAGAACCAAGAAAAAGATCTGAGAAGAAGTGAGAATAAGAACCGAGAAGAAGAAGTGAGAAAAAGAACCAAGAAGAAGTGAAAAAAGAATCAAGAAGAACCGAGAAGAAGAAATGAGAAAAAGAACCAAGAAGAAGTGGAAGAAGACTACAGCAGCGTTGATGTTAAACTCGACAGTTCCAATGTGGAATTTAAAAACAAGGGGGGAAAGAAAAAGAAAAAAGAAAAAAAGAAAAGAAAAAAAGAGGCAAATTCGGGTCGACTTCCCCGAGAAAAGCCAACTGCCATAGAGTTGTTCTACCTACAACCAGCCTTCACGAAATTTCCTAACGTTGATGACATTTCTATATCATCTTCACCGGCAATCAGCCTTTTAATTCCCCTCCCATCCACCTCATTGCCGCAAGTTCTTTGCCATTTACAGTGCGTACAATTAGACTCAGTCGGAGCGCACTTAGGTGTTTTTGCCAGATTTGCACGAATGTGCATGTGTGTAGACAGTCGGGGGAACAGCCACAGAGATCGCTTGGAGATAGAGAGCGGAGGCTCTGGCACCGACGGCACGAGGAGACGTCTGTGTGGTCCGTGGCACGACTTGCCCCGCGTCAAGACGGCACTAACCGCCACCAGTAACACCGTAACCCAGGGCCAACGTCTTCTGCCGTCATGCCGAAACTCTCCGCCGCTGACGGCAGATGCACCGATTTACCCTTACTGAGCGAGGAAAGAGTTTTGGTAAAGGCCTGTGGAATCTTCTTCTTCTTCTTCTCCGCCTCCTTTCGCCCTCCATTTACCCGCAATGATTCTGGCCTGTCCAAAATCCTTCTCTTCTCTTCCCTCCTCCTCCTCCTCTCCTCCTCTTCTCCTCCCTGCTTCTTCTTCTCCTCCTCCCCCTTCCTCCTCTTCTTCTTTCTTCTTCTTCTTCTTCTCTTTCTTCTCCTCCTCCCCCTCCTCCTCCTCCATCTTCTTTTTCTTCTTCTTCTCCTCCTTCTGCTTCTTTTTCTTCTTCTTCTTCTTCTTCTTCTTCTTCTCCTCCACTGAGATGGCAAGGGGGTATGGAGGTGGGGGAAGAGGGAGATTATATGCCTATCGCTACACTGGCACCAACAGAATGACTCCTGCATTAAGATGGGCAGCGATGACAGCCTTTTTCTTTAATTGCGACGAACAAAGTCACAAGTCAGTGTCCACAGACCACAACTTTTTTAAGAGAAAGGAGACCCGAAGCGGATTCGAATCGATGTCCCTCTGCTTACCGCTAGGCCAAACCGGCTCTCAAAATCTTCTCCTCTTGATGATGATGATGATGATGATGATGATGATGATGATGCAGAGCTTCATGTCCTCGGATGTCCGGTTGACATGTTAGGGACAAACTGTGACCAATGCCGAAGCACGGTTCAGTGTTGCTTTACGTCCACAGAAACCGTAAGGTTCATTAGGACGGAAAGCCCCGGACGGCCACCTCCACTTTCACACAGCTCCTGAACTCTGCTCCTCTTGACCTCGCCCGCACTCGTTTAAAGCTATTGGGCGATTCAGTGAAGCTGGTTTGCACGAGTGAATGCCCTTTGCAATCTTTTGCGCAAGAAGTCTCGAGAGGTCGCAGCGTCACTTCCGGGCCGATTTCTGAGTTGGCGTTGCTTCACGCTGTGTATAACAATGGAAGTTAAACCTGGAAATGCCACCACTGTTGCAGTTGCAAAAATTACCGGGAAAAGGGGATGGAGGGTGGATAAAAAGTGTCTTTGCGTCGTTTTTTGGAGGACCGGAAGATCGCGATTTCGCGGAAAAAATGCGTTTTGGGGCATCCTATAGCGCGAGCAACACGTTATTGCTTGTTGCCAGACACATTATGACTACGGGCCTCCAAAAATGCCTTTAAAGTTGGCAGCGTAAAATTCGCAAATTCACTGTCACCGACTTCCATTGTGAAGAAAGTACGCACCGGAAGTAAAAGCAGCCAAGGGACTTAAGCGATGCCGGGCAAAGGTCAAGGGAGTTAACAAGCCCGCCTGAACCGCCCAATAGACAGTATAACGTTGGAAGGCGGATATCCCAAGGAGTGAGAGCCCCCCCTGTTGGCCAGGGCTTGTTGTTTGTCGCTCTCACAAACCTCTCCGTGCGCTCTTGGGAATAGTGTGGTGATTAATCAGTTAATAAATGGCTTCTGCGCCACTGTTTCACCTCGCCTCCGGCGCCGGGCCCGGCTGACTTGGCCATGTGCAGACCCTGATGACGATACTGATGATGATAGTGATGGTCAGGCGGCTGCATGCTACTGCTGCTGCTGCTTCTGCTGCTGTAGGTGTGGTGGTGGCGGCGGTGGTGGTCGTCGTGGTGGTGGTAGGGGGGGGGGGAGCAGGAGAAGAAGCCTGGCTTTTGTGGTTGGCAGGAGAAGAGAAATGAGGTAAATACCAGCCAACCGAGCAACCATCCAAACAACCAGCGTCGAATGCTAGAATTGTCTGCCTTAGGTCAGTGTCAGTTGAACCGCTGACCACTAGCTTCCAAAACAAAACTATTGAAGGATTTGACTGTTTCCTTTTTTCTTTTTTTCTTTTTTCTTTTCTTTTTAGTGCGTTAATCTGTAAATAATTTTAATTTGTTTCAAAATGCATACCTTCTGATGCTTCTGGTTCAAAGTTCTTTACAATCAAGTACATTTTCGAGTTATAATAATATACATAGTGCAGTATGTTAATAACGTTTGACCATAACAAGTCTACAGAGACAGTTAGCAACATATCAGTAATATAGTGCACAGTATATAAGTGAAAATAAACATAAAAATAAAGCACGGAATATAACACAGATGAATGTATCTTTCATTTAACTTCTACGCGTAACGTGGCTTCGACAGTTTCATAGGCTTGAATATTCCTTCCTTCAGTGAAGCTAATGACGACCACGCACTTATAAGTAAGTAAGACATGGCCCTTAACGTCCACAGAAACCATAAGGCTTATTAGGGACGGGGAGAAGGGGGGAAGGGGGTATGGAGGTGGGGGAAGAGGGAGATTATATACCTATCGCTACACTGTCACCACCAGAATGATTCTTGCATTAAGATGGCAGCGATGAGAGCCATTTTAATGTTTCAGTAGGAAGTGGTGCACAAAGTCACAAGACAGTGTCCACAAACCACACAACCTTTTGAAGAGAAAGGAGAGCCGAAGCGGTATCGAACCGAGGTCCTTCCGCTTACCAGCCTAACGCCTTACCGCTAGGCCAAGCCGGCTCACGACACTTATAAACAAACACTGTACTTTAAATACAGTGCACATAAGTCAGATTCTTGCATGCAGGTGCGGTCCTTCCGAGCATCTGTTTCTGTAAAAGCCCGCGGCATTGCAGGTTGAGACGCGGCAGCAGCAGCAGCGACGGACGAAGTACCGGGTGCTTGAGGCATCAGGCACTTCAGGTACGACACTTACTGCTGGCCTGTGGTCAGTCTGTGCTTATGGGCCCGGGTGCAAGATGGGGGACTTAAAGGCAGACGGTGCTGGGTCGAGCCGTCAGAGATCAGGAGCTGTGTGAGAGTCGAGGTGGCCGCCCTGGGCTGCCCGTCCTGGGCTGTCCTGTCCTGGGCTGTCCGTCCTGGGCTGTCTGTCCTGGGCTGTCCGTCCTGGGCTGTCTGTCCTGGGCTGCCCGTCCTGGGCTGTCCGTCCTGGGCTGTCTGTCCTGGGCTGTCCATTCCTGGGCTGTCTGTCCTGGGCTGTCTGTCCTGGGCTGTCGTCCTGGGCTGTCCATCCTGGGCTGTCTGTCCTGGGCTGTCTGTCCTGGGCTGTCCGTCCTGGGCTGTCTGTCCTGGGCTGTCTGTCCTGGGCTGTCCATCCTGGGCTGTCTGTCCTGGGCTGTCTCCTGGGCTGTCCGTCCTGGGCTGTCCGTCCTGGGCTGTCCTCCTGGGCTGTCCTGTCCTGGGCTGTCCGTCCTGGGCTGTCCGTCCTGGGCTGTCTGTCCTGGGCTGTCCATTCTGGGCTGTCTGTCCTGGGCTGTCCTGTCCTGGGCTGCCGTCCTGGGCTGTCCATTCTGGGCTGTCTGTCCTGGGCTGGTCCGGCGTCCTGGGCTGTCCATCCTGGGCTGTCCGTCCTGGGCTGTCGTCCTGGGCTGTCCGTCCTGGGATGTCTGTCCTGGGCTGTCCTCCTGGGCTGTCCGTCCTGGGCTGTCCATTCTGGGCTGTCCGTCCTGGGCTGTCCGTCCTGGGCTGTCCGTCCTGGGTTGTCCATCCTGGGCTGTCTGTCCTGGGCTGTCCGTCCTGGGCTGTCCATCCTGGGCTGTCTGTCCTGGGCTGTCCATCCTGGGATGTCTGTCCTGGGTTGTCCGTCCTAACGAGCCTTATGGCTTCCGTGGACGTAAAGCAATATTGAACCATGCTCACGCATTGGTCTCGGCTTGTCCCTAATATGTCAACCGACATCCGAGGACGTTAAGCAACACCGGAAGGAAGAAGGTCGAGCCGTCAGAGATCAGGAGGTGTGTGAAAGTCGAGGTGGACGTCCTGGGCTCCCCGTCCCTAATAGTCAGTACGGTCTCTGTGAAAGTAAAGCAACATTTGAAGAAGACGAAGAAGACACTTCAGAGTTGTGAAAGTTGAGGTGGCCGTCCCGCGCTCCCGGTCCCTAATATTCCATACGATCTCTGTGGACATAAAAGTACCATTTGAAGAAGAACAAGCAGATATTTCAGAGATTAGGATCAAGGAGCTGTGTAAAAGGGGGGGGCGTCCTGGGCTCCCTGTCTCTAATAGTCAGCACGGTCTCTGTGGATGTCAAGCAACATTTGAAGAAGAAGAAGACACTTCAGATTTCCTGAGCTGTGTGAAAGTCGAGATGGACGTCCTTCTAATAGTCAGTACAATCCCTGTGGACGTAAAGCAACATTTGAAGAAGACAAAGAAGACACTTCAGATCTCCTGAGCTGTGTGAAAGTCGAGGTGGGTGTCCTGGTCTCCCCGTCTCTAATAGTCAGTACAATATTTGTGGACGTAAAGCAACATTTGAAGAAGACAAAGAAGACACTTCAGAGCTCAGGAGATGTGAAAAGTTGAGGTGGCCGTCCCGGGTTCCCCGTCCCAGTCCCGACATAAAGCACCCACCGTTTGAAGAAGAACAAGCAGACACTTCAGAGATTAGGATCAAGGAGTTGTCCAAAAGAGGAGGTAGACGTCCTGGACTCCCTGTCCCTAATAGTCAGTACGGTCTCTGTGGATGTCAAAGCAACATTTGAAGAAGAAGAAGACACTTCAGATCTCCTGAGCTGTGTGAAAGTCGAGGTGGGTGTCCTGGTCTCCCCGTCTCTAATAGTCAGTACAATCCCTGTGGACGTAAAGCAACATTTGAAGAAGACAAAGAAGACACTTCAGAGCTCAGGAGTTGTGGAAGTTGAGGTGGCCGTCCCGGGCTCCCCGTCCCAGTCCCGACATAAAGCACCCACCGTTTGAAGAAGAACAAGCAGACACTTCAGATATTAGGATCAAGGAGCTGTCTAAAAGAGGAGGTAGACGTCCTGGACTCCCTGTCCCTAATAGTCAGTACGGTCTCTGTAGACATAAAGCAACATTTGAAGAAGAAGAAAACGCTTTAGAGCACAAGAACAGTGTGAAAGTCGATGTGGACGTCCTGGGCTCCCTGTCCCCAATAAGTACGGTCTCTGTGGACGTAAAACATTTGAAGCAAGAGAAGAAAACACTTCAGAGCTCAGCAGCTGTATGAGAGTCGAGGTGGACGTCCTGGGCTCCCCGTCCCCCAAAAGTACGTTCTCTGTGGACGAAAAGCAACATTTGAAGAAGAAGAAGAAGAAAAACGACGATTCAGAGCTCAGGAGCTGTGAAAGCCGAGGTAGCCGTCCTGGGCTCCCCGTCCCTAATAGTCCGTATCGTATAATCTCTACGGACGAAAAGCAACATTGAAGTCAAAGGGTCGAGCCTTGTACGAACGGTGTGATTCTGTAGAGTATAGAACTGAAAGCTGTATTCACTATGTTCATTTTCTGGCAATCTCTGTGGATGGCGAGCAACATTTGAAGAAGAAGAAGACACTTCAGAGCCCCTTGAGCTGTGTGAAAGTCCATATGGACGTCCTGGGCTCCCCGTCTCTAATAGTCAGTCCTCATTCACATTTTGTTTGCTAAGAGTTATTTTGTTTAAAAGCAAACACAAATTTATAGGTATTAACGTGACGAAATTGTCTTTTTAAAATTGGTGTCTTGGGTTTTGATAACTTCTCCAACAAATAAAAACAACGTAGATCAAACGTTTAATATATTTTCTGCCATCGCATG
>JABMCL010002975.1:182500-185000 GCA_018857735.1 Alviniconcha marisindica
AAATTTCCATTATTATTATTATTTCCAGTACAGAGTTCTACAGTAACCGACCAAGAAGAAATCGGTGCTGCCAGGTTTATTTATGAGCTGAGGAGGTCTCCAATGGAACCGAGATCGAAAGCGAGGTGTTGGGCGGTTCGGGCGGGGTTGTTAACTCCCTTGACTTTTGCCCGGCATCGCTTAAGTCCCTTGGCTGCTTTTACTTCCGGTGCGTACTTTCTTTACAAGGGAAGGCGGTGACAGTGAATTTGCGAATTTTACACTGCCAACTTTTAAAGGCATTTTTGGAGGCCGTAGTCAAAATGGGTCTGGCAACAAGCAATAACTTGTTGCTCGTGCTATAGGATGCCCCAAAACGCATTTTTCCACGAAATCACGATCTTCTGGTTAGCCCAAAAACGACGCAAAGACATTTTTTTCCACCCTCCATCCCCTTTCCCCGGTAATTTTTGCAACTGCAACAGTGGTGGCATTTGTACTGCTTCACAATTCTAGGTTCAATTCCATTATTATACACAGCGTGAAGCAAAGCCTACTCAGAAATCGGCCCGGAAGTGACGCTGCGACCTCTCGCGACTTCTTGTGCGAAAGATTACAAAGGGCATTCAGCCCTGCAAAACAGCTTCACTGAACCGCCCAATACCGAGTGCACGCAGTCTGCGGTGCAGACGACAGATGTTTACCCACTCTCGCCAGTCGTTTTATGCACATCCCAGCTTCGCTTTCCATCTCGCGAAGTGCCTTCGGGTTGACCTAGTTCATTAAGGATGACCCATGAAGAGGATACAAGGATATTTATTCGCCAGTGACATTAACATGTGCACAGGAATTTGTCTTGGTGACGTTCTATTCATACACTGCATGAACAGTGTATTAACAAATAGACAATAATCAGCCATGTATAAAAGTACAGTTATGAGTGAAGGTACAGGTTAAACATCTATAAAGAGCAACTAGCCCCCTTATTCGCTTTTATCTTCTAAGCTGCGATGACATTAGAGAGAGCGAGAGAGAGAGAGAGAGACAGAGACAGAGACAGAGACAGAGAGACAGAGAGACACAGAGAGAGACACAGAGAGAGACACAGAGAGAACCGGCATGAGTAAAGCGCAAATAGGTACCATTCCACCGGCAAGTAAGGAAACATGGTTCTTACCGTCCACAGAAACCACAAGGCTTGTTGGGGACGAGGAGAAGTGGGGGTTTGGGGGGGACGGTATGGGGGAGGGGGGGGTAGATTATATACCTATCGCCACACTGTCACCACCAGAATGACTCCTGCAATAAGATGGGCAGCGATGAGAGACATTTTAATGTTTTATTAATTGTGAGGGACAAAGTCACAAGACAGGGTCCACAGACCACAAGTTTTGAAGAGAAAGGAGAGCAGAAGCAGATTCGAACCGAGGTCCCTCTGCTTACCAGCCTGACACCTTACCGCTAAGCCAAACCGGCTCACTTCCACCGGCCTAGATGTGTTTACACTTATAGCCTCATTTCTCAGACCAGGAACAAGACCCGGATTTACAGACTCTTTAGCTAATCGGGATTAGAGGCTATCCGCCTTTAACTTTACTTGCTCTTCATGCATATGGGCCCAGTTACCTACTTGCTTGATCTATTTTCATGCACGTGCAACACTAACAGATGCCCAGAATGGCAAGCAAGGCTGTTTCTGCAACGGACTCATAGCGGTTGCATTTGGGGGTTGACAGCTATTTAACAGTTAGTTCTGTCTTGGATTTCAACGTCCCATCGACCGCATAGGGTGACGACCTCATCCGAACTATTGGCAGGTCGTACAAAACGGAAAATGTTGTGAAACGATTTTTAAAAAATCCATTTGGGAGTCAATAATTATAGGACTATTAAGCCAAGTTGTATAGATGAGTACATTCTATTGATCTGTATACACGAGATAAATAATTTCTCTTTCGTCTGTTTTTTGTTGTTCTTCTTGTTCTTCTTCTTTTCTGGGGGGGGGGGGGGGGGGTCTTTTTTCTTTTTTGTTGTTGTTGTTGTTTGTTTGTTTAGTTTTTTGGTGTGGGTGTTTTTTGTTTGTTTGTTTTTTGTTTTAGTTTGTGTTTTTTGTGGGGGGTTTGTGTGTGTGTGTGTGGGGGGGGGGGTTGTTTTTGTTTTTGTTTTTCTGGTTTTTCATTTCAAGTAAATGTCTCAATATTTCTTCTAATGAATTATTTCTCTGATCTAATTCCCTTCCCCAACTTCCATACCTCCCTCCCCCTACCATTTATTAGTTCTTCTTCTTCTTCTTCTTCTTCTTCTTCTTCTTCTTCTTCTTCTTCTTCTTCTTCTTTTAAGAACGAGGACCACTGCAGGAAACTGCCGACATAACCAAGAAATTGAAGGAATGAAGGAAAAAACAAAAATCCTTGTCATGGTAACAATAACAACAAACATGTGACGGGGCTCACAGCCAGAGGCCAGTGCTGATATGCACGTGCAACGGGACAAAATATACATACACTCTTAGGCCCCTGTA
>JABMCL010002975.1:192500-200000 GCA_018857735.1 Alviniconcha marisindica
TTCCTGTCAGGTACAGCAGAATTGATGACGCTGGCTGTGGTACGGTAGGAGAAATTAATAAGTGAATGAAAATCTATATACGGTGCATAAAAACTTCCACACACGATCTTGCGTGCCCACAGCGCCAGATGCACACAGTGTATACATGCAGGTTCTCTCTCACAAGCTAAAGACAAACATACTGATAAACAAAGCACTCAACAACCCCCACCCCACACCCTCAAAAAGTACAACCATACATAGTCGTTAGACTAATGTAAAAATATATACAGAGGTTTTTTAGTTTAGTTTTTGTTTTTTGATTAGTATTATTATTACAAGCTCCTGGCATTGGTTTACGACATCCTTCCTAAGAAGCCGGAAAGCGATATTTGGAATGTTTGGAAACTACAAACACCAAACACGGATTTACTGACGACATCCTTCCTCTAAGTTTGGCAGAAGGTGTCGGAAAGCGATATTTGGGGTGTTTGGAAACTACAAATACCAAACACGGATTTACTGACGACATCCTTCCTCTAAGTTTGGAAGAAGGTGTCGGAAAGCGATATTTGGGGCGTTTGGAAACTACAAACACCAAACACGGATTTACTGACGACATCTTTCCTCTAAGTTTGGAAGAAGGTGCCGGAAAGCGATATTTGGAGTAAGGGGAAATTATTCAGTTTTTTCGTTTGTTTTGTTTTTATTACTACTCCTTCGTTATCAACCCGAAAGCCAAACGAGAGAAGAGGTGTCTTGACCATTTAGAACTTAACAACTCGCCTCGATGTAATCACTTCAGATGAAGGAACGGGGATGAGATTCCATGGATGTTTTTGTTTTTAAGTCGTGGTGGTGGTGCTGGTTGTGGTGGTAGTGTCTGTTGGTTTGATCTCTTTTCTTCTGTGTGCTGTTATCGTTGTTCTCCTGTTGTGATATTCATACACACAGTGATGGAAGTTCCGCTCGTGCAACCCGGCGGTTAGTGCCACGTCAAAACTCGGTGTCGCGTGTCGTGTTTGCAATGCAGTCTGGCGCCAGGAGCGGACAACAAGGGCGGTGTTACCTGACGTGGTTCTGTAACGAAGGAAATGATCATCACTGACCAGACTGGCGTGTGGTCACACCTGCTGTCGTCACTGGTGAAGATTGAGTGACTTGTGTAACGAAATCAGACCGGTTCGCGCTTTGGCTGTTAATTGAGCCTCATCTCTCTCTCTCTCTCTCTCTCTCTCTCTCTCTCTCTCTCTCTCTCTCTCTCTCTCTCTCTCTCTCTCTCTCTCTCTCTCTCTCTCTCTCTCGAACACTTTATCCTTGTAAAATAAAGTTTTCGAGTTCGAGTTCGAGTTCCCTTCTCTCTCTCTCTCTCTCTCTCTCTCCCCTCTCTCTCTCTCTCTCTCTCTCTCTCTCTCTCTCTCTCTCTCTCTCTCAACTATTGAACAACATATTTGGTCGGAAAATAGATACGCGCGTGTAAATATGAAAATGGATGTAATAATGTGTACAGGTTATTATCACGCGTAACTATGCTCGGGCTCATGTGAGTCTCTTCTTCCCCCACTGAAAGGGGCCGTTGGCCTATATTCATTAAAATCTCTCTCTCTCTCTCTCTCTCTCTCTCTCTCTCTCTCTCTCTCTCTCTCTCTCTCTCTCTCTCTCTCTCTCTCTCTCTCTCTTTGTAGTATAGCAAGGACTGGCTGTTAGGTCCAAATGGACCTAACGCTACTATCCTTGAGTATTAAAGTTCTCTCTCTCTCCTTCTTCTTCTTCTTCTTCTTCTTCTTCTTCTTCTTCTTCTTCTTCTTCTTCTTCTTCTTCTTCTCTTCATCCTTCTTTCTCTTCACCATTGCCACTGAATGGTTCCACATTAATTTTAACAGTTTGTTTTCCCTTGATACTGCGGATGGCTGCGACCAGTGCGGTGAATCTGAAGATGAAAAACACTTGATCTGCTTTTTCCTCCTGTATAAAAACGTTAGAGCCAAGTATCTCCGGTTTGGCCTAGCGGTAAGGCGTTAGGCTGGTAAGCGGAAGGACCTCGGTTCGAATCCGCTTCGGCTCTCCTTTCTCTTCAAGAGTTGTCTATGTGGGTACTGTCTTGTGATTTTGTCCATCACAATTAATGAAACATTAAAAGGGTTCTCATCGCTGCCCATCTTAATGCAGGAATCATTCTGGTGGTGACAGTGTGGCGATAGGTATATAGCCTCCCTCTCCCCCCACCTCCATACCCCCTTCCCCCCTTCTCCCCGTCCCTAATAAGCCGTACGGTTTCTGTGGACGTTAAGCACCATGTTTACTTACTTATTTATCTCAATGGCCTGCTGACTGGACCTCAGTGTTACAACTGGCTGCGATGTGATGCTATCCGTATCGCAAGGAATCTTGGTGCGTTTGTACTTTATGCAATGCACATTCCTAGAGAGGGAGAGAGAGAGAGTTATATATAGAGAGAGAGCCCAGAGAGAGAGAGAGAGAGAGTTATATAGAGAGAGCCCAGAGAGAGAGAGGGGGGGGAGAGAGAGAGAGGGAGAGAGAGAGAGTTATATAGAGAGAGAGCCCAGAGAGAGAGAGAGAGATTAAGTTGGATTTCTCAACGGAGAAGATACTAGCACAAAGGCTGACTGACATATCTGCCGTTGCTACAGTACTAATCAAAACACTCATAGTGACAAATTATGATAAAAGAAGCACAATTGAGCAAAACAGTCAAGAACAGAGAGAGAGAGAGAGAGAGAGAGAGAGAGAGAGAGAGAGAGAGAGAGAGCGTTATAACACAAGGAAAAATATTTAAGAAAAAAAAGTCGGGCCTTTTTTTATTTTTTTTATTGTATTTCATTTTACAAATCTGTCCCTAATGACAAACACAGCAACACTCATTACAGCAAACTGGAATACAAATAATTATCGCGAAGTGAAATACGAATTAAACATTCAAACAAACCGTTACTGTCTAAAACTTCGCAACTTAAAATAGAGCTAACATAAAGCAAAGTAAGACAAACGTGAATATGAATTCTCAGGGGAGAGAGACAGACAAAGGGGGGACAAGACAAGACAACAGTTTATTTCCGTAGGTCTCCGGCCCCTGGAAAAGTGAAAACATCGTACATTATTATTTTCCACATTCATTACACGCATGGTCAAATCCAACATTCATTACATGCATGGTCAAAACAAATATTATTATTTCCAACATTCATTACATGCATGGTCAAAACAAACATCATTTCCCATATTCATTACATGCATGGTCAAAACAAACATCATTATTTCCAACATTCATTACATGCATGGTCCAAACAAACATTATCATATCCCACATTCATTATATGCATGGTCAAAACAAACATTATCATTTCCCATATTCATTACATGCATGGTCAAAACATTCATCATCATTTCCACATTCATTACATGCATGGTCAAAACAAACATTATTATTTCCAACATTTTAACATGGTTTGTATAAATGTACATGTACTCAACATACTGTAGCTCATTGTATCCTTAGTGAATAGTAGTTTCCCTCATGGGCGAGGGCTGGGTGTAAAAAGACCTCGAGTCTTCTCCACTACCTTCGTAAAATAAAGTTTATTCATTCATTCATTCTCCCCCCCCCCCCCCCCCCCCCCCCCCTCTCTCTCTCTCTCTCTCTCTCTCTCTCTCTCTCTCTCTCTCTCTCTCTCTCTCTCTCTCTCTCTCTCCATCCTCCTCCTCCTTCCTCCACAACCGATTTTGGTATTCATTACTGCAGTTGATCACTTATAATAGCATCGGCACCAATTCCTCAGCCTCTTGTTCCTAAGCACCCGAACAGCTGGTGCGGCAGAAACCACCAGAGACCGGTCTCTCTCATTAACTTCTGAAGACAGAGGATTAGAAGGGGAGGGGAGGGAGGGGGTGGAGGGCCAAAAACCGCAGTCAACTCCAAGGGGACAGAGAGGGGAAGAAAAGGAAAAAAAAGGGTGTGTGGGGGGTGGGGTGGGGGGTGGGGGGGGGGAGGTGAAGCGAAAAGAAGGGAAGGGAAGGAGAGGGTACAGTCAATGAGAAATGAAGTTTATGAAGCAGAAACGGATAATGTCTCTTTCACCGAGGGCAGTCCAGGAACGGCGGCGGCAGCCTTCGCCTTTTTTTTTTTTTTTTTTTTTTAGTTTTTGGTGACGAGGAAGGCAGGATCGGAGCGGTCTGAATAGCGGGTCGCGAGTCCTTTTTCACGGCTGTACAGATTAACAATCTGTTCCGGAGCAAAGAGGGAAGGCGGTCACGACACGCGCCGTACGGCGTTGGTTCCGCACACTTTCTCAGCCCCTGAGGCCTGGGGTCTCTTGTTCAAACCTCGGCTTCAGTTTTACCTGTCCCCGCCACCTCGGGCACCTCCATCGTTGGTTGACCTGGCTCCCTCGCGCTGAAAGGTGTTACGTCAGACAAGGTGAAAGATAAGGTAAGGCGTGGTAAGAGGCTTCGTTGCAGTCTTGCCAATCAATGCACGAGGGACGTTGGATGGCTTTGTTCGTCCGCGCACGCATTCACATTTTTCCGTACCAGGGCGCGCACGCGCGCGCGCGCGTGCACAACAACACACACACACACACGCACGCACACACCCCACACACACACACACCACACCCCACACACACCACACGACACACACATCACCACCACTCACTCACCATCACACACACACTCCCTCTCTCTCTCACACACACACACACCACCACCACACAACACACACACACACCACAGGGCACACCACCCCACACACGCAACGACCAAAAACGCACGCACCCCCACGCACACGCACGCACGACACACACACACACACACACACAACACACGCACACACCTCACACACACACACTCACGACACACACACACACACACCCCACACACACACACACACGCACACACACACACCACACACACACACACACACACACACACACACACACACACTCACACACTGACACACAGAGCGATGAGTGTACGATAAATGTAATGTCTTACTGCACAGGTTGACGTGAAACATGACTAACAAAAAGATCTTGTCATCTCAACCCTAAATCAGCAGGTTATAATAAAATTATATAGTTTATTCGCTCAGCCATTCTTTTCTGTGGATGTTTGACTGTAGGTTCCAGGCTAGGTTTCAAGATTCAAGATTACTTTGTTATCTCATCAGAGAAATAGAATACTTGGCTAAACATATACCACATCACAGTAGACAACAACATATAATTTATTGCATATATTAAAACTCAAGGAACAATTGTTGAAAAAATATATATAATATAAAAAGGTACATGTTAAACACTCATAATTTACAGTTTGTTGTCTGCATCCTCGCCCTGATATAACCGTACTGGTTGACTGGGCGTAAAACACCAAATTACTTACTCATCTTCGTATGCTGCAATGGCTGACTGGGCGTAAAACACCAAGTTGCTTACTCATCTTCGCCCTGAGATAACCGCAATGGTTGACTGGGCGTAAAACACCAAGTTACTTACTCATCTTCGCCCTTAATACTGTAATGGTTGACTGGGCTAAAACACCAAGTTACTTACTCATCTTCGCCCTTAGATAACCGCAATGGTTGACTGGGCGTAAAACACCAAGTTACTTACTATCTTCGCCCTTAGATAACCGCAATGGTTGACTGGGCGTAAAACACCAAGTTACTTACTCATCTTCGCCCTTAGATAACCGCAATGGTTGACTGGGCGTAAAACACCTAGTTACTACTTATCTTCGGCCTTAGATAACCGCAATGGTTGATTGGGCGTAAAACACCAAGTTACTTACTCATCTTCGCCCTTATATAACCGCAATGGTTGACTGGGCGTAAAACACCAAGTTACTATTACCAAAGATTATAAATGTATTTATAATCTTTGCTATTTCGCCCTGATATAACCGTACCGGTTGACTGGGCGTAAAACACCAACTTACTTACTACTTTGCTATTACTACTTACTCGATCCATCCTAAAAACTGATCAACCAGCTTACCCACTCCGCCACCCGCTTCCCCTCACCGTGACGGGTTGACTCGGTTCTGCCTTCGGTTCGTCCCTATTCAGTGTCAACGTGGGTTGGCCGACTTGGGTCGACCGACACGAGCAGTCCTTTCTCCTCGTGTGTAAAGAGTTAATCTCATTTCATAGCCACAAAGGAGCTCGGCACGCTTCATGATTGACCTTTTCAATGGCCACAGTGCACGGGGAGGCCAATATTATGAACACAGTGATTAGATGCATTGTTCTTTCAAAACTCTCACAGCTGTTGAAAGTCGTAAAAGGCAATGGACCGGCACCGTTTTGTGGCTGTATGGATGAAGGTCTCGGCTCGAGCTGCACGTGTCAATATGTCACCGAGAATAACTATGGGACGCTGCATTGGGCCGCCGTTTTCTAGCTGATATAATTACATCTGCATGCAGCGTTCTTCACGTCCCATCCCCACCCCCCCGCACTCCCCGCACATCTCTCTCTCCTCCCCCCCCCCCCCCCCTCCCACTCCGCCAGCCCCCCGATTCCTCCACGTACGCGCACTGTAGGATCATACTAATGCAAGCCTGCGTGCTTACAAATTGGAGAAACCAGTACACGGTGCGTATTTTGATTTTACATTTGATCTTATTTGTTGGCTGCAGCACCGTCTGTTCGTCTTCCTGGTTTTTACGTTACGTTACGTTACGTTACGTTAGGTACGTTACGTTACGTTACGCTCTTTATGTACGCATCTTCGTCAGTAAAGATGTGCCAGGGTATGCATAATTAATGATGTCGATACAATAATAACCTGCTTGTGTACGTTGATGTGTGCTTAGATCACTCGCTGTTCTTACTCAGATTAGAAGCCGTTGTTAATTTTGTTGGGGTTTTGTCACAGGTCTAGACGTCGGTTTCACTGACGTGGCTCTCTCTCTCTCTCTCTCTCTCTCTCTCTCTCTCTCTCTCTCTCTCTCTCTCTCTCTCTCTCTCTCTCTCTCTCTCTCTCTCCCCCCTTGAAATGAACATGTACTGTTTATTCAATAAAATGTCTTGCGTCTTGCGTCTTGCATCTCTCTCTCTCTCTCTCTCTCTCTCTCTCTCTCTCTCTCTCTCTCTCTCCTCCTCCTCTCTCTCTCTCTCTCTCTCTCTCTCTCTCTCTCTCTCTCTCTCACACACACATCACACACACACACTCACGCAACACACACACGTACAGACACGCACGCACACGCACGCAAACACATGCACACTCACGCACACACACACACACACACACCACACACACACACACACACACACACACACACACACACACACACACACACACGCACAACACACACAGGAAAAAAGCCCCTTTTGTGTTCATTTTTCGTATTTTTTCGTGTGTGTGTGTGTGTGTGTGTGGTGTGTGTGTGTGTGTGTGTGTGTGTGTGTGACTCCTCCTTGTTCTCTTTGATTAACCTAACCCCTGTCCTCTCAGATTGTTGTAAGTTGTTGGCAAAGTACCCCCATAAAAAAAATCC